>OV050032.1:31416865-31631865 GCA_920105625.2 Clusia tigrina
AAAGTATGCATGCATATTCCTTCAATAGCGGAGATCTATGCCGATTTCACTCCCTTTGTTTTAGCCTTTCTCTTTAATGAGGTTTTGCATATCCTTAGAAGCCGTGAGGCTGTATTTTTTTAGGCTTCTAAATTAAATGGAGTAGAAGTCCAGCTGCTGATTATTATTATTATTGGTTATATTGACTTTAACCAAATCCTTTGATCCTTTGCGGGAGGCCTTGATTTAACCATCCATATTGAGGCTCTTGATAAACTTTACCAATATATGGGGGATCCCCGTTTCAGGTAGTTTCGGGTGCTCTGTGCAACTGCTGATACAAGTAAAGGGTTTAGTTCGAACAAAGCAAAATCGATATCACCTGCAGTCTTTAGAGAAGTATCGGGTTTTATTTGGGTGCTTATATATTTCCGGTATTTAAGTCACTTTCTATTTGAAACTCTTATGATGTCGGCTGTTTAGGCTGGCAGTGCACATGTATCAACACTGACGCATGGTCTGATGAAAGTTCATTGCACCTTTCCGAGACAATACGTTCTCTCTCAAAGTTCCTTAAAATCGCACCATCGGTGAGACCTGGTAAAATGTTTGGGGTAGCAGGCCAGTAGTTGCCTTGACGATTTCACATTTAATTTACTGTACCTTTAGGATGAATTAGTCGTGAACCCCAGAATACCCGGCAGCGATAAAAAATTTTCCAAGGATGTTCGGTAACAGTGACTGAGGGTGGACAGTATAGAGTGCTAAGTGGACAGTATATCTTCCCCCTAACAGTACAGGGAAATGGCTGGAAAGTAATCCTTTGCGAAGTTTTCAAGAGCGTTAATATAATATTAGTTGATTCTACCAGTACCACTGTGTGCTTTCCAATCAGGATGGTTTGTTTTGAGAAATATCCTGAAATTTTTAAACATATTTTGCATAGTTGCCATAATCTGAGTCTTACCGCTAGTTAGGATGGCAATGAGAATCGCAACATGTGATTGTGGTCTGATCTGCATAGCGGGAGTTCGAAGTTCGGCGGAAATCTTAATGTACTCATATATCGGCAGAGCTGTCATCCATTAATATTAGGGACATAGCAAGGTTCATCAAAGTATCAGAATCGTTTCCAGCAACATGATGGGGGAGTCGTGCCTTTCCTGACACTGTCCTTGCGCTGACTACCGCCATCCCAAGTAAGGTCTCTTTTTAGTCAGTGCTTGAACGGCGCCACACCGAGGTATTACAATGGGCCATTATGTGTGCTCAAGTGTGCTTTTGGCAACCTGGGCGGCCACTCCTACCTACCTACCATATATCGGGGAGTGTCATTTGCACAGTTGTAGAGTGGTCGGTGAGACTGGAATCTGGACACACCTACCGCAGATAATCTGCTGTTCCATCTTTTTACTGTATATCACATACATCAGTTCCTGGATGAAGCGGGTTTGGATCCTGCAACATCGAGGGAGGAAATCTGAAATACTTCGTATTCAATTCACATTGTTACAGGGACCTTAGAGGTACTATAATTGGCATACAGGATTAGACGTTTGTTCAATACTGCCGCAAGCAGAGAATTGGAAAGTTTTCAAAACATGAATTTGTTCTACAAAATTGGTTTCAATTGAATGGTTTTCTCTTTTCTGAAGTATTGATAATAAGATCTGAGAAGGCCTCTTATGGAATATAGCAGACTGATTCTTCATAGGACCCTCAATTGGTTTATCGTCAATAAAATCTCCTCAAGTTCTAACAAAAGATTATATAATCTATTGAGGATAAAACGACAATAAATTCTTTACAATATCCGAGAGGAAAATTATATAATATCCCAGAGGGTAAATTGCACGATATAAGACTTTCATCATAAACTCTAATTGAGTTATTGCAAGTCTCTCTCTAAAAGTACAAGCAAGTCGATTAATAATTCGGGACGCAAGTGCGGAAACGTAAGTCCTTTTTCTCAGGGAATATGGAATTGTATTCAATTATGTTTAAGACGCCAAAAGACTATTTTCTGTCTCTCCAAAACTCATAAGAGCCTGCAACGTACTCTCATAACCTGTGAAAGAACGCTGATCAAAGCTGCAAGCTCATGCAAGAGAGCTTTCAAGCGTCTAATATGATTCCCAATGTATCATCAAAAGCTTTACTCTATCCGTCAGCATTGGTTTAAGACGGGTTGAAAGACTCTAAAACTTGTTTTCGCTTTACTCTACTGGATTTTATGATCCTTCAGTGGTTAGTCTTAAATCCTATTTATACTCATACTCTAAACAAGATCAACAACAATATTTATATTTATAAAAACTTGTCAGTATGAATACAATACAGTCCAGTCAGTCTATAGTCATATTCTAGTCATACTCCAGTTCCACAAATTCACAGGTACGCACACGTTTGGACAGAAATGGCACTGCAAATTATTCGAGCATATTTGTATGTCATTAGTATCGGCCAGGATTGCGAAATATTTGCATTGGCGAAACTCGAGCATTGGAACGCCTCAACCAAAACTTTTTTTCCTGTAGCCACAAGTTTTAATTAATTTAAAATTTGGTATTTTGCTGCGTCGAGACGGTTAGCACTGTCTAATCTCTGTGTGGCGCTTCTCGGTCGCTGTCATTCTAACAGCAACCAGAGCCGGCACATAAGCCGAGAGCATACTTTATCTGCAGCGGTAGAAGGACACAATCCGGATGGAGCTCGCTGACTGTTCGTTTCCTTGGCGACGAAGTAAAAAGTAAATTTAGGAGTTAAGGGGTGTAAAGAGCGCCTTTTACGCACAAAAAAACCAAATGAGATTTAAGTTTTACGTTCAACTTCTCTGTTCACAACATCTCGGCAATATATTTATACACCCGCACACACAACAGAGCAAAAAACGTCCTACATATGTGTGTTTAATCCTTGCCTTAACATTCACTGCTGCGGCTGATTTGACACCTTCCCACTGGAGAGCTTTTGGTATTGGCATTTCACTGAGATGGCAACTACCGCACAGTTGACTTGGTATGGAAATGAAAATTGTGTCTCTGAAGTAATGGCAGCCCTCGAAGCAACATTCGGTCCAGTGATCACTTTATAGTTCCCGAATTATTGACAATTCGCTTTTCGAACCTAAGAATTGTTTCGATTTATCTTGGGCATCCTATGACATCGGCATCCTATAAGGAATAAAAACTCCACAATTCATAATTCCACAACTAAGCAAGGAGTTAGCTAAGTGAGGAGTTAGCTGAAACGTAGGCACTAAGTTAGCAACAATTTGGCCGTGGGGACAGAACTTAAAAATGACTATAGCGATGACTATAGCGCTGACTATAGCGATGACTATAGCGAATGACTGCGGCTAAAAATGTTAGCTCGGAACTCCACTCAGATAGGGGCGATGACAAACCGATTCAGTCGAATGGCTTCACAACGAAAAAAACTCTATTAGGGAGTCCATATGAGAAGCCGCTTAATATCAACCCACAAAACCTAAACAGGTGCTCCGTATTGAGGAAATGATCAGAGTAGAAACTTTTCTCACCAAGTGAGCCCCTTCAAAATCACTTTTTTGAAGCCCGAATACCATTGAAATCGCGCTGGAACAATACGATGCCAGATGGGCCAAACAGGATGAAGGAAAAATCCCAGTTTAAGTCCAGCGCCCAAGCTCAGTCTTACAATAAAACGCTGGAAAAATAACCTTCAGCATTCAGTCATCTTGAAATTCTAGATGCAAAACGACAACCTCGAAAAGCATCAGGATGGAGCCTTGCAATCAACAATGCTACCACCACTTATGGCATATAGGAGCATTTAACTCAATCCTTCGAAAGTCGCAAAGGATGACGATCCGTAATACAGGCAGCATCCTACGTAGGGCACAATAGATCCAAAGGTCGCCCTACACACAATAATACCTAATGAATCTTCTAGCCAGTTCCAGAAACTGTTTCATCGAATACTATTGGCACAACCATAAATGCAGCTCAACTAAATCAGTCTGAGGGTACGGAGGAGGTACGGCACATTGCTGCAGATTAACGACAGTCTCAAGCCAAAGTAATACTGCTAACAGGCTTTCGGCTTATATACAAAGTTGAAAAGTTACTGCCACTGGATAGTTTGAATTTCGGAGTATATATTTTGATAACAACGCTGAAACCCGCTTGGAACAAGGCACAACAAGAGCTTGGTCTAGTCATCTCCACAATTGCTTATGATACCGCCATATGAAGTACCTACCTACACGAATTGGTAGGTAGGTAGGTAGGAGTCGCCGCCCAGTTGGCCAAAAGCACACTTGAGCACACATAATGGCCCATTGTGATACCAAGGTGTGGCGCCGTTCAAGCACTGACTAAAAAGTTTCCTTACTTGGTGGGATAAATACCTGCACGAAAAGTCTCGCCTGATTTCAAAACTATATCTGAAGATATCTGTCATTGTGATCACAGTCAATGACCAAAATAGCACATACGTGGTACGAGTATTTAAACACCAATCCATGACCGCCCTTATGGTTGAATTGTGTTGGAATCCCTCAGGTAACCGAGGAGTTCATCCACATGGGAGCAAGGTTATTTAAGCGAGGAGAGTCCAAATGAAATTCCGGTCCGGATTCTTGGTTTGTTATATAGAAAGATCATTAAACCTTCTTGTATCTGGACAGAAGGAAGTCATTGGTATATAGAAAGATCATTAAACCTACTTGTGTCTGGATATAAGGAAGTAATTGGTATATAGAAAGATCATTAAACCTTCTTGTAGCTGGACAGAAGGAAGTAATTGGTATATAGAAAGATCATTAAACCTACTTGTGTCTGGATATAAGGAAGTAATTGGTATATAGAAAGATCATTAAACCTTCTTGTATCTGGACAGAAGGAAGTCAGGAACACTACCAGACTTCCCTCAGAAGGAACACTACCAGACTTCCCTCAGACCTGAAAATTATTAGAGGACATCACTGAAAAAAGTGGAGCGCCAGGTTGGGTGTCCTCGGAAAAAAACTCTACCTTTTGGTATAAAGATCAGCTCACTTTTAGAGTGTATTTTAAAGGAGCTGCGGAGTACGAATGTGTCAGTTGGCGCACAAAGCTGAATACAAAATAAACTCGGCAGATTAAAACAACTTTAAATTGGGTTATGAACAACATTCCACTCTCTCTCTCCCTCTCTCTCTCTCTCTCTCTCTGCTTGCCCACACACACACGTACAGTTTGCCTTGGCTGCGTTGGGCAGTCGTTAATGAAAAGGATATGTGTAAATTTATACGGTGTCAGTTTTAAGATTTTTCTCCGTCTCTCCGTCTGTGGCGTTGTTATTTGTGCCGCTTTTTGTTTATTTTTTGCTTGTTTTTTGTATTGTTTTTAAGGTTTAAACATAAATTTTCATATAAAATCACAAATCATTATTCTGCACAACTGCACGAGCGGCTCTCGATGCCACTGCCACTGGCACTGCTGGCGTCGCCGCCGCCGCTGCTGTTGCTATTGCACAGTGGGCCTAGCCGGGCCATCGAGCACACATTTGCATGTGCACTGCATAGGGTTGTCGGCTGCTCAAGCGCCTGTCCCACTGTACCGTCCAATCATTATTGCCATGTATTTTCCCGGTTGTTTTGCTGTGCTGTGCCGTGCCGTACTGTACTCGTGCCACGGATGAGGTTGTGCCAAAAACCGAATGTGCGAGCGCAGAAAGGTGCCACAATAAATAACATCATTTAAATATTATATATGGCCGGAGCATATATTATAACCGCATTATAGCACCGTGCCCTACTAAATTATTCAAAAAATTTGAAATGGAAACAAACTGCCTGCCAACGTAATCCCGCCGAGCTGAGCTGCGAGTGTCCTTCCGTACAACACTGCCACCTTCCTGCAGCTTTTGTTGCGGTTGCTTACCCCAGTTAAGGATTTCTTTTGGCAGCCAGCTACTCTACACATGCTTGCACGCACATATCTACCTACAATGACAAAGAGTGTGCGAGGATGAGTGTGAGGGCGATACCGAGGACGATTTTCAGTATCCTTTGCTACATTTGCACTGCATTATTTTTAACATTTGCTTTCAAAATGCTGAAATTATTGTCAGTTTCGCTTTGAGCTTAGTTTGGAGTTTGTATTTTCGAGAAAGAACAAACACAAAAATCACACACACACACGATCCAAGCCCCCTCCCCTCACCAACGGAAACCCACACGCTCAAGTAAATTAGGATTTATGATGCGTGCAAATTTCTCGTCAACAACAACAACAACAACAACAACAGTAGCAGTAGCAGCAGCAGTAGCAGCAGCAGCAGCAGCAGCCGCAGCAGCAGAGCTACAATAAAAACAGTCGTAAATGTTTTTTTATCCCTGACACTTGTACGCAAATTGAGGCGCTACCTGCATATGGGTTCACCCTCCACCTTTTGCCCGAGAGTGTCGAGGTTCCGATAGCAATTTACTGTTCCATAAACACATGCAAAAATGTCAAATCCCCAACTGGACTGCAACTGCAGTGAATTTGCTTGATTTAAATTCAACTCCATAAATTCCCCCGCTCAGTTTGCCTTTTCTGGTCGAGCCTTCGAATAAAAAATAAATAAAATCCCTTCACCATAAAAATCGTACTTAAAGAAAAGTGTTACTGCCAATGCATTTGTTCTGAACGCCGCGCCGCACTCCTCCCCCTCCGTCTCCATACTAGCAACCCGCGCACAATATTTCTGGTCGCAGCTCTCGTCGAATACTGCTACGCCCACTCTACGCCCGGCCGACGTTGTTGTCCTAGTTACGTAGCGACCGACTGAACGTTCTCTCTCTGGTCCATTACAGTGCGTAGTGCGACGATGACTCTCAATTTCTCTGGTTTTTTTTTTTTTGTTTGTTTGCTTTTTGGCTTATTTTTTTCCATTTTACATGTACCGGAGAAGGAGGTGGGTGGTGGGGTTGGGGGGGGGCTATGGGCTGCTGGTGTTTTCAATTTTTATCCATTTGATTGATGCGCTTTGTACCCTTAAAATGGTCGCAAATAAAAAACAAACTTGTTATTTTGCGTCCACCGCAATTTTCCAAGTATTTCAGTTGAAGTCGGTTTCGTTATTGCTGCCACTGCTATTGATGTTGTTGTTGTTGTTTGTGTTGTTGCCGCTGCCGCTGCTGTTGCTATTGTTGTTGTTGCGAAATATTTATAGTTGCTGGCAGCGCGGAATTTGAATTAAGACCCTTTCCGAGTATCTAAATAACAAATGCCGGAGCCAATGCATTTGTTTTTGGCCAACTTAAAAGAATTCTCGAGAGTTGATTTCTTTATTGCGGTCGTTTGTGTTACGTTTGCGATTATGCCTGTGTGTGTTTCTGTGTATGTGTGTGTGTGTGTTTCTGTGAATGGGTTTTTCTTTGCATTATTATTTAATTTCTTGTAGTGGGTGAACCGTGGGGCAAAGGGTTGTCCACCTAGAGACCAGTGCAATGAAATGTATACAAACTGCACATAACTCACCTCTTCCCCAGCTCTGTATATAAGAGTATATCCCCTATTGCCATATTGCAATCACCTCACTGCATTCCCAACATGAATTATACTTTTTCGGTGTAATCATCTTACCTACTTCGTGCTTCGAGGTCCACCACACTTGCATCACTTAGATAGTCCAACTAAGGTTTCCGAAAGATGATCCACAACTGTGTTGACGACTTCATCTGGAAAGCATTTCCAACACTTCTTTCATACTTTCATTTCTTTGGCAATATGTTTGCCAAAGAAATGAAAGTATGAAAGAAGTGTTGGAAATGCTTTCCAGATGAAGTCGTCAACACAGTTGTGGAACATCTTTCGGAAACCTTAGTTCCACTATCTATCCCATCCTATTCTATCCCAGCTTTAAAGTTGGTTGAACTGCTTTTTTCGGGTTAAGTGGGAAGAATTCCTGCCTAGCCAGGTTCCATTAGATGCTTAAGCATCGTTCTGATATCGAAGACCGCCTTCGCTTGAAAATGGCTGTGGAAAATGTTTTCCACTTCGCTAGTTTAAGGAATTTTGTTCGGTGCCTCAGCTCTGTTTTTATGATGTCCTCCAGAATTTCTCGAAGCATATTTTCCTAATACTTTTATCAGATTTATGACAAGTTTACTCTTCATTCAAGCATACGCAACTGTGCCAATACATGTTGTGCGGTAGATATATTAGATAGATATATTTAAGGGTGTTATACACTGCGACCTGAAAGATCTATTGTGATGCCCCTATTTCTTTGAAAGATGAGGATAGTCTCATCTATAAATCTTCTGTCAGGCCAATTTCCGACAGGAATTCATATATTTTGGAGGAATCAAGATGAGGGATCTTACTCATATCTAAGATATATTCTCCAAAACACCCGAGTCTTTTATGTGCCAATGGTCCGCAGTCTGTGATCAGGTGCAGTGAGGTTTCGTCACTTTCTCCACAGAATCGACAGATGGCATCTGAAGATATACCCAACTTGTTCAAATGGTAGTTGAGTCTACAATGTCCGCTTAAAATACCTGTGATGAATGTTGTGCGGTAGCTCTGCATTTTCAGTATATAGACTAATCGCCCAGCGTCTTGTGATGACCATCGTTGGGGTGAAAACATTTTATCCGTTCAATTACTTGAAGTACTCGTAAGAATTAAGAAGCAATTTGCAGTGGTTCCATATCTCGAACTCGTGGAGCTCTTATAATCATTTCCTACCTTTATCTGAGCCAATTGAGAATTGATGACACTCCTTCCGAAGGAGAGAGGCAACGATCTGCAGAACTTTCACATTACCACAAACTGGGACTCTGTCACAGACGTTTACAGAAACTAGTGATAGATCGAGTGGAAGTAATTAACCCTTCTCTAGTGGTGTTTCTCAAAGTATAAATATTGTTGCCTTCTCTGGGGGTCTTCATCAAAGTGGACACATGAACTGTGCGACCACGGTAAGGATGAAGCCACGATGATCTAGATATAGCCCAATGTGTGACAATTCAACACTTTTGCTGAGTACCTAAAGACGTATGAGGAATTCTTCTCCTCCGTGCAAGGGGGTTCTTCGTGTTAGAATACAACGTAAGAGAGGTTGAAGTAAACATTCGCTCCAAATGACATGTTCCCATTTCACTAAGCAGCTATGGCACTTAGTATTTGGAAGCATAGGCATTAGCTTTTTAAGACAAATTAAGAAAGTATTGGCAAATATACCATGAGACCACGCAAAAAGTGGTTTACGACCTCTGTTCTGAATGGGCTGAAGACCCTGAAACATTCCAACTGATGGCAGCGGGTATACTGCGAAGAAAACAGACTAGGAATGATTGAACTGGTATATGGAATGGAGAAAAACTTTACTATACTGGAGCTCGGGGTATGCTTTGGCTTATCCTATCAGCATTTCCATTACTACTCTTTTGCAATCCGCCTTACTTTAGGTCTCAGTGAAGTCCAGTCAGTTAGTCCTCCATTAAACCTGCTTACCTTATTGTTTACCTGTTTAAAGGTAATGTACACGCCTCCCTGATATATAATCATTTTTGGGACCCAGTTAAAATTACCCTGTATATGCGTTTAATGAGGATATATGATTTGAATTTGGTAGTAATGGACATCCCATTGTTTAAGTCGCACACACATGTAAGGGTAAAGGGTGCTCGAAATCAGTCTTACCCGACTGGAGCTTTCTTTACTTGATTTGCAAATTTTATAAATTTTCTACTCATAATTAATTATGGTGTAAGCAATAATAGAATAATAATAATAATATTAAATTTTCTACATTATCTACATTTTCTACATATATTGAATTCTTAACCAATGGCAATTTTCTACATGTAATTTTAAATACATGTAATTTCTATTTTTCGGTACATGCTCTAATAACATGCAGAAAATGTAGAGTACTCGTATGTAGACAAACCAGAAACTACGAGTATTTAAAAAATTTACGTTGTATGTAGAAAATTTATTATATGTAAAAAATGTAATTTGAAACCTTTTATACGTCGTTTTCTACACAAAAAGTTATAAATAAACAATTTTGCCACTGCCCGAGTTTGACCTGCAACAATTCGCCTTGCAACACAAGAATTTCCATATTGATGTTCCCACATCGTCGCAGCTCGCTGCAGCGGGCAACACTGTTTGTCTGGGGTTTTTAATATTGAAGATTATTTGAGAAAATTTTCGTATGTTTACTTAACGTATGAAATACGAGTAAACGCAGAGTCATAAATGCATTTTGCTTATTTGGCCCGAAGGCGTCGTAAAATGTTGCTGCCAGTTGTCAATTGCAATAAGCGTGAACAGCGCGAACAGCGCGAACAGCGCCAACCGCAACAATGTTGATTGCCTTAAGCCAGCCATTGACATTGTCGACTGTGGCACAAAATCGGATTGATGGGCCATCGAAGACGACATCTTGTTCACAATTGTTAAATTCAAATCGCGATCAAAAGCACAAAACCTTAACCAACAATGTTGCCCCAGCACTCAGGCCACACAACCATGCTCAACGCCAATGGCACCAGAGACGCAGCATATGCGCGCTTTCAGCTGGGCGGGAGTGCTCGACGACCCGCACCCCATGGCATCAAAAGTTTAATTTTAAGAATTTGCCTTGCAACTCACTCATACATACACTTGCCCACCCATCTGCACACACACACACACACACGCATCGTTTACTCACCATGCACTCACCAGCTCGCATACCAGGGCAGGCAGCGCACTAACTCAGCCATGTTGCCCGGATTGCGGAAAGTGCAGCGCCAGAATAATGCAAATGGGACTCATTGCAGCGATTGCTGCTGTGTTGCTGTGTTGCTGTGATGTTGTGATACTGTGTTGTTGTTGTCGGCAGTGTTGTTGTTGTGCTGCTGCGGCAGCAATCACTCGTAAACCGACATTAAGTGCAGTAAACAATTTGCCATATTATTGTTTGGCAGAGGGAAATTTTTATGATAGATGGTTGCGTGGTTGAATTCGCAAGCAGGCAACGCACGGTATGCAAGGGAGGAGCGCGGCAGGACAGGGCACACACACACACACACACTTGCGAGCGCCGCGACCCCCGCTAAGAAAATACAATTGCATATACATACGTAATACTCGTACGTAATGGCAAATCCAATAAATTAAACGTAAAACGTTTACGATGCGCTTTCCGTGCGCAAATGATTGCGGCCAAGTCAGTGAAAAATCTCACTCAGCGCCACGACAAGGATTGCAATGTCGTAAAAATGTAGTAGTGCAGATTTCAGTAATCAAATGGCGCAGGACCAGTTGGCTATGTATACTAAGTAGGAGCGTTCATATGGGGTACTCGCTCCAGCACGGTTATGTGCGACACCGCTGAGTGTTTCGGGCATTATGGCGCGTCTTACGAGACATGCATATGCGCTACTCTTATTATTACGACTATTATTATTAGTACTCGTATTTGAAGCAGCTTTTCCTCAAACTTTTGCCTAAAACTTCTAAATAATTTCGTGTACCACATACGCTTAAAAATCATTCAGTAAATTGTGAACTCGTACTATTCCTACAGTTGGCAGATTGCAATTCAGTGCAAGGTGAGCATGATCATATGTCGTTGATGGGGTCCTGAGATTGACACACCTTTTTGCCATAAATTTTGCACAGAAAAAAGGAGCTTCCCTCCATCATCGATGCTTGTCGCTCCTCGAGCTCTTTCTGCTCTAATTACAACAAACAACGAATTCAGTGTTTGTGGATTTTCATATGAGTGTTGTGATTGCTTTCTTTCAACGGCTCCACGGCTCTCCAACTATGGGCAAGGCAAGTTATTCGATAACGAGTGCCTCTACTTCAGATGAGAGGAATATGGAATATTTTGCCCCCTTTTGAGTATAATATGTGCCTTGGTTCTCCTACTAAGCTTCTGGTTTTCTCCTGCCGCACATTTGCTAAGATCAGAGTGCATACTGAAGTAACACAGTTCTGGATTCTTACAAGTCTGGAGTTATATAAAAAAATCACTAAATAGGAAGCATCAAAGACAAACCTCTGTCTAATCCTCCTCATTCACTTGATTTTACTGCAATTGCTTTTCTCCTGTGATTAATACAATGAGGGTGCAACAAACCTCAGTCTCCCGTCACTGCAGGCAGTTTGTCATCTGCGTGTCTGACATTTCTAGGAGATATTATACGATTTTAGAATGGTGCAGAGTATTGTATTCCATGTAAATATCCTGCAGACTGCAGTTAATCGCTTATACAATTCTGTTCTTTATTATGGGCTTTATTTCTCCAAGGTACAACTAGGAGGTATTTTTGAAAAGACGCGGGAACACCTACGCCACGGAAATGTATACTCACTTGACTAAGCTATCCGAACACGCTTAATAGCACTGACCTGGGTGTCGTTGTCTACTGGCTTATGGGAATCAATCAAGGCCGCAGTAGTTGATTCGAACCTAAGTTCAGATTTTTTCAAACCTATCAGCTCTGAGGTAAACCTATCAGCTTTAAGATTCATCACCCGCACTACGAAATGGCTCGAAATGTAGAACATTTCGCTTGAAAGGATCCAAATATAATGGGGTGAAATACTCAGCTCTTCTAGTGGAAGCATTCAAGTTTAGTTTACTAGCAGGAAACTACTACTGTTTATGTGTCCATTCCAGCGCCCGAAGGCAAAATGATTGCTTAAGCTTTGTTCCATAGATATTTAGAGGTGGCAAGCGAAATAAGTTTCAAGTTCGAGTAATTAGTTTGCAGCCCATTTATAATTGCTAACCTGGTTGATAATGAGCTACGAATCCTCCGTCAATGTATTTTTCTCGTATTTCAGTGTGACAGTTTAAAAAAATAAAATGATGAAAGTTTTCAACTAGCAATAATCGCACCTCAGTAGGACTTCATTGGTTACGATATCGTCTCTGCGCAAAGTAATAATAATACACAACAAAATGTCAATGTATTCTCAAAACCACTTCCCAATTTTACATTACATTTTCTATGTCTTCGCGGTCTACGGGTAAACATCCCATCAAGGGTAATTTCCTCACATTCCCTTCGTTCTCTGAGAGTCGAACGCCTCTGTTTTGTAGTTAGCGCTCATTCCCCAAAGACATTTACACGTAATTAATGTGCTCGAAGTTAGACATATTCAACGTGGCATATTTTCTACTCCTAATTTTCGACACGTAGACAATGCAATTCGGCGCAACTGTGCTCATAAATAATATCAAATTTTGGCTTTTCATAAATAAAAGACTTTCAATTTGTTTTTGGCGTTATGCGAACCCAGATTTTTAACCGTGTACGTACATATATCTATGTATGTTCATAAGTGAGACTGTAGGGAGTGGGAGTGGTTGCGGGTGTGAATGTGTGTGTGTGTAAGTACACAAATACAACTCGTGTCAGAAGTTAATTGTCTGCTCAAATAAAAGATTCGCAGCCAAGCATATCCCTGGTAAATACGGTCTATATGAGGGCGTGTGTGTTTGCGTGCCTTTGCGTATGTGTGTTTGTGTAACTGAGAGAAAACTCACCCACTCGCACCAGCACCTAAAGCGGCAATGTTAAATTTTATATAGTACAATATTGTAATTTGCCTTCACAAACCCTGGAGGGTCGTTAGAGTTAACAACGGAAAAATCTGAAGTACAACGCAATTGTGTTGCGCATCGGGCGAGCAGCATAGCGGCAGCGTGGCAGCGTGGCAAGACGACAGTAAGGCAGACCGAGGCGCACAGTATGCGAAACGGAAAGACAAAGAATGGTACTAGCGCTGGAACTGGCGCTGGAACTGGCGCTGGCACTAGCGCTGGCACTAGCGCTGGAACTGGCGCTGGCACTGGTAGTGACAATGACAGTGGCAATGGCAATGACGCTGGAATCGCTGAAAGCACTGTCCCTGCACGCTGCATTAGCTCGCTCTGGAGGGGTCACAGGGGTTGCCAGAGAAATGCACCCACTGCACATAGGTTCAAGTAGCAACATTTTCAAAATAAACGAAGGCACTTTACTGGTGAACAGACACATGCGAAATTGTTCAAAAGAAGTTTGCATAAAAGCAAAGCGACCTTTCTGCCAGCCATGCCGGGAGCGCTTCTGTGGAGTACATTAAAATAACGCTTAGACAGGTAGCAGAGGAAACTGTGTTAAACGGAACAGAGACGACGGCAGCTGTCCAGGCGGCTTCCTCTCTGCCGAACATATTCTCTGGGATTGTGTACAAACTTAAAATGCTGCTCCAACGGCGCTCGCGCACAAACTGCGAGCCAAGCATCGGCATATTTGCGGATCTTGAAACTACAATCTTGACACACGTGTCGTCCTTACAAATACATACGTGCCTCGTGTCCAGAAGTTGGTAACGCTCAATAAACTCATTTATTCCCCATTCAATCAGAGTTCCCGTATAAAACTAGGAGTAGCTTGGGCAATTGTGCAAAACATTGACGGTGGTTATAAGTAGATTAACTTTAGTACACGTGTCGAGGCATACACGTGTACACGAACCACCGAAATATATGTATTAAGCTTGAGAGAGTTCGAATAACTTTCACACACGTATTTAAGTGTCCACTGCATGTTTCAATGAAGCAGCTGATCATGGATATACCACCGGCAGATACACATGAATTAAGCCAAGCACCACCATCAAGAATAGCCGACCCCTTCATCGAGAAACTCAGTAAAACTCTGCAAATATCTCCTAACATCACATCAGACAGAAACTCCTGATCTTTTAGAAAATTGGTAAAGAGACATCGAATCATATTTCGTTGTAGCGGATGTCCACGAGGCCAAACAGGATACATTTGGATACTACAGGGGCATATCGCACTCGTCTAGTATTGAAACCGTGACTATGAACTGCTGCAGGGCCATGATGCCGGTATATTCTACATCAGCCAAGGCATAGACTAAGATATGGGCGAGACAAAATGTACGGCAAATGGCGTAATTGGGATAGGAACGCAATTGTCTGCTTGCACATTTGGCAGCAGCTTCTGGAGAAATCACACAATGCCACCAGATCTGTATTAACGTATGCATCTATTAGACTGGAGGCTGGACAACTGCTGGAGAAATCACACAATGCCACCAAAACTGTATTAACGTATGCATCTCTTAGACTGGAGGCTGGACAACTGCTGGAGAAGTCACACAATGCCACCAAAACTGTATTAGCGTATGGATCTATTAGACTGGAGGCTGAATAGCTTCGGGAGAAATCACACAATGCCACCAAAACTGTATTAGCGTATGGATCTATTAGACTGGAGGCTGAACAGCTTCGGGAGAAATCACACAATGCCACCAAAACTGTATTAGCGTATGGATCTCTTAGATTGGAGGCTGAACAGCTTCGGGAGAAGTCACACTATGCCACCAACAGTGTATTAAAGTATGCATCTATTAGACTGGAGGCTGAACAACTGCTGGAGAAGTCACACAATGCCACCAGAACTGTATTAACGTATGCATCTATTAGACTGGAGGATGAACAGCTTCGGGAGAAGTCACACTATGCCACCAACAGTGTATTAAAGTATGCATCTAGTAGACTGGAGGCTGAACAGCGAATCACACATGAAACTGCTATCAAGTGCGAGCTCCACGACTCTGTGAAAGACACGAGTTTAATGTGAACACACATAGTGAAGTTGACATTGGATCCACTCAAGAAACTGCCTTACTCAGGGTTAGGTTGCGAAGTAAGGCGCGTGCGATACCACAGTCTTCCTAGAACTTCGCTTTCGGTTGAGCAGCTATTCCACATCTGCTCGGAAGTGAAGTTCTTCGCTTTAAGCGGATATTGAAACACTTCCAGTATTCGAGAGGTACACCAGTTCTTTCCGCGCCCTGTCAATTATTACCACAGAATGATGATTACCGAGCTGGGTACTCGTACATAACCTCAATTTTAAAGTACTCCTAATGTTACCACATAAGTGTATACGAGCCGACATTAAACGGCGTCTACGCTCAATGGTTCCTGATACTCGTAATTATGCAACCAAGAGAAAAAAAAAGAAAAAAACCCACCCAAGGCTTTCGGTATTTCCGGCCACACAAATAATAATGTCCTGTCGCATAACAGGATCCTGCCCGTACACACTCACCAACTCACAGACTTGAACGCAAGTAATTTGCACAATCGATCGTACAAGTACACATTCATTAAGAGAGCGCATTAAGCGTCATGTGCCGCATGTTGCATTTTGCTTATTGAATGTTGCATGTGGCATGTTTTGGGTAGCAGGCAGCAAGTGCTCGTATGCAGCTCGCTGGCTATTAGCCCGGCCACGCAAGCAGGTGTGAGCTATGATTTCGCCGCGCTGGTCATAAGGCATGGGAAACTTTTGTAATGCATAAACTCACAATTAAGAGTAACAAAATTTTTCTCAACACAACCGACCGAGCCGCAACCTTACCCCCTTGCACCGCTCACAATGCCGCTATAATTATGCGATAGACGCAAGTTTTCGTGTGGTTGTGTGTATATATATGTGTGTGTGTGTGTGTGCGTATGTGAATGACCGTAATTATTTGCGTTGTTATCGCATTGACCAACACGGGCGGAGGCAACAATTTGTTTGGGTTCTTGGAAGATATTAGCGTGCCTCACTCTGCACCGTCCGATTGTGTGAATGTGCGTCTGAAGGATGGCGCAGATCCTACATATAGCATGAAATAAATACGAGCATGTATGACGACGCAAATGATAATAAATCTAAAAGTTTGCTGATTTAATATTTACGTGGCTGAGTGCCTTGGCCGGGCTGTCTGCCTGAACGGGCTTCGTCATACACGGTGGCGCACGGAAGTGCAGTGTTTAAATATCCTGCGACATTTGACAGGTGAGTGATTGAATATGCATTACTACATCATTATGCTATGACAGTTAAACTATTGCTGAAACATTCTGCACGACCAACTAACTCCGCTACCTCAGATTACTTGACAGCTTGTCAATAATGACATATACAAACAGTGTGTATGTGATTTTCGATTCGTCTTCGAGTATGTGTGTATGTGCATTCATTTACAAGCGTATGTACTACACGTACTGTGATGAGGTGCAGGCGGCAAGGAGCGTCAAAGTACATCGAATCACAATATAAGCCAACAACATACAAATAGCTAACAATGATTTTGACAGCTAATGGTTATTTGACATTTGACTTAATGGAAAAATAGTCAATCAACCTGAAAGGACATCTCTGTACAAATGCGCTATATCTCACGAGTAATGCTCGTCCCAGCTCCACGACAATTTGCATAAAGTTTGCCCCTCCCGTCCTCTCCACCAGCAACTTTGATAAATGCCACAACGGCAGCCCTGCGGCAACTGGAAAGAACTTGAAACAGCTCACAAAGAAGAACTATGGCAAATTTTACACACATCCCAATTACGCAATTTTCGAGCACGAGTACCAAGTAAACAATGCAAGAGAACAAAAAAGTTTCCGTTGGATGTAGAATAGAATAAATTTATTACCTCCAATTGTGGGATTGCGTCAAATGATAAATAAGTCGTGCAATTTTACAGCAGTTCGCTTGTGAAATAGATGTAAATAAGTTCAAAGGATTCACGTCAATTCTATCGTCATAACTGCTACTATATTACAGCTGATTCCCACAGTCAATCCGTAGAGTATTTCAAACACACTTCCTACTCAACCGTACTGCCAAATCACTCGAATGAACCGAGGTAATGTTTTGGCAGAACAAAAATTCACTTTTCCTGGCTACACCAGGAAGTGTTTCCACACTCGCTTTATTTAGCTCCTTCAGATGAGATGCACAATACTCCACCTTCATTTTGCTCGACGATCGATTGTGCAAATTACTTGCGTTCAAGTATGTGAGGTGGTGAGTGTGTGTGTGTGTGTCTACGAGCAGGATCCTGTTATGCGACAGTACATTATTATTTGCTTCCCTTTTCCAGGACTCCTCCTCTCCTTTTCCACACGCATGAAAATTACTTTCGCTTCCAAAAGGACTGGAGCTTACACCTTGCTGGCGGATTATGCAGTGTCCGACGTGTTTGAAGTCGGTTCACCACATTTTGTCCTTTGTTTTGGCGGAAGTTTGGTGTCTCGTGTGTAGTAGTAAATACAGATTTCATCTGTGGTGACGATTCACGGCATAAAATTCGCGCTATCTCTCTTAATCCGTTCCCGGCCTTGTTAGAATGTGCGTTTTTGTTCATATGTGAGCAGACGCAGAACGTTTTTTTTTAAGTCCGATCCTTTATGGAAGATATGTGCTTCCCGCGGAAGTAGCTATCTCAGGCACTTTCAACTGTCGGTCAGTCGTAAGAATATTCTAAATATATTCCACAGTCGGGGATCCTGAGCGTAGTGCTTATCCAATGCTTCTACTGTCACTATTGCACTTTTTCCCCAAAATCTTATTATTTCGTAGGAAGGTTAATTGGGTGAGACCAATGAGGAAGCAATCGATCATGACTCTCCTTCGCTTGGTGCGCAAATTGCTATTTTATCCATTTTTTAATACTACGCGGTTACTTGCGAATTTACTGCAGACGAAATTAGATCAAGGAATGATACAATTTAAAATTTGAAATGTTGAAGAAGGAAGAATCTCCAATGATACAAATATTTGACTGTTCCTTCCTACGAAACTGTTCCTTCCGATACAAGAACTTCAGCTAACTGCAGTACATGGGAAAATGCCAAAATATGCATTCCCTGATATGTCACAGCAATGGTTTGCTTCAAACGATTCGGTGAACACGTGCGAAATGCCGAAAAATACTGAACCCAAATTGGTTTCAATCAATCAAAGGATTCCTCAAAAAGAGAGATGTGGCATTGTAATTGAGTAAGTGGGCAATAGTTATCTTTGAAGTTATCCACTGCCCTGAAAATGGCGCACAGAAAGACAAGCTGTCATAATGGAACGCCACGTTGTCAACGGCAAAGAATCAGTCCAATGAACAGGTTGCTAAGGGACATTTGTGGGCCATCATTGTGGATGTCAACCGCCCACAAATTGTCCTCTCGGCAACCGTTTCCGATGCTCAAAAGGCAGTGCACACTCCCACGCGGCCAACTAACAAACGGAATATTTCCAAGCGTAATACGATGACGCACAACCGGCAACAGAAACTTCCACTGCAATTATCTCAGAAACAAAGTGAACCTTCCAAACAACATCAACAACAAAAACATGGCCCTACACGGCTCAGTGCCTTATATCTGCACATCACAGCGCTCCGCTGCATACTTCAGCGAAACGAAATATCCAAACGCCCGGGCCCTAAGCCAGCAGCCACTTTGGCAAACAAAAAAATGCCACAATGTGAAAAAATGAATGATAAAGCAACGCATGCTGCGAATTCCACACAGCGCAGGCGGAAGAAGAGTCTTCCGGAGGAGCAAAGAATTTTCAGCGCAAAATAAAATGTCGTTGGTTGCCGGAAAACACAGCGCCCGAAAAATATACAAAATTCATTTGAAAAATTATGCTGAGAACGCTCACAGAGCAACAACTGCGACGAGTAAGAGCGCAGCAGTAAAATAAGCTGCCACTGCGGAGGCAAAAGCGACGAGCAAACCGCAAACGGGACGCTTTCGAATTGAAACATTCTGGCGATGCAAATTAAACAGCCACCGCGGCATATCCGCCCAACACGCCGGCAACCATAATTTCAGTTGCACGCTGCAGGCGGCCCGACTCTGGTTACGCCGCCGGCGAAAGCAATGGGCACATGTTGTCCAGACCGATGGTCAAGTGGGGCAGGTGGAAAACTTATGCAGCTCAGATTCATGTAGCCCACACTCCAGTTCGTCAATCATTTCAGATATATCTGGAAGATCTTTAAAGGACTCAAACAAAGTGGTTCGGTACTGCCAGGAAAGGTGTAAGACGCCGCTTCCGGTTAAATATTGTCCATTGGTACTAAATAAGACGAATTGAGTACAAACGAATAATTGAGGACCAGACATCGAAGGTGGCAGATGAGAGTCGGTTTTCGCACGGATTATATTTGAGGAGGCGGCGACCAAATGCTTTTGTGCTAAAATGCTTATAGTTTCATCATTTCCTCTCTCTGTGGATTGTTCATGCTGCACTCTTGGCGCAAGCAAATCCTGACCCAAAACATTAACAAGCAAAATGGTCCACCTACAGAGAAATTATTCATAATACTAATTCGAATCAGCCACTCAAAGTTTCACATCACTGAACCCGAACTTTGGAGAATTACACAAAATATGCGCGTAATATACTTGTAATAAGATTTAAGCCCACTTCATAACACTCACAGACAATTTGCATATTGATATTTTGCAGTTCCAATCCAATCGAAAATCATTCGATAGGAGATTTTGTAGTCGACTTCCAATCCCTCTGTACAAGAGTTTTCCGCTTGAGCGAGAGTTAAATCAAGCAAATGACGAACAGACTGCAAAATGCAAGAACGATGCAAACATCATTTGCGATACATAATCACCGCAGCTATGCCAGTCAGGGAGTGTAGGAGATGCAACACGCTGTCCGAAGGCACCACCTAACCTGCCCGACCCTTAACCTTACCAGCGCTACCCTTCAACTAACCCCAAACTGAGTACAGGTTAGGAGGGAGAGGATGGCACCACAGAACTCTGACAAAATGTGCGGTTTGCATGAGCAGAGCTTTCAATTCCCACGCTTCCATCCTTCAAAGCACTCACCTCACACCCCCGGCACAATAGCTTCCAAATACCCTGTCTATTTATTTAGTGTGGCATTTCCCTGCAATACTCGTGTGTGTGTCGAGATCGAAAGCGACGTTCAAAATGAATGAAATTTGCTACACGTTCGGATTCGACCAATGCAAACGAGTTTATGAAGGAGAGAAAATATTGGTCCACTGCCACTCCCAACTGTAATTGGATAGATTTAATTTTAAAAACAAGTGAAACGAAATTAACCGAGTGGAAAAACAGTAAAAGACTATCTGAAATATCGGTAGGGATATGTCCGTCAAATTGAAGTATAGATTTCTAATTAAATTTCGCAGCGAGAACACAAAAATGACTGATAAACATGCGAGTAGCTTAAATTAGGTTATCGTGGTAGCCGGTCTAAGGAACAGCTCACTCAGACCACCATGAGTCCACTGTGATACTAACACGTAACAACGCACCTCAGATTCACTCGTCGAACCATTTCGAAGCCTTAATAAAGCGCAAGATTTGTTTGACCTTCGCGCCGGACACTTCTGTAAGAGAGCTAAAAGCTAGAGCGGGGCACCTACAGAAGAGATATTCCACAGTCTCCTCCTCCTCTTCATCCCCACAGCTTCTGCAGTATTCATGAGAGAATGCTCCCAGCCTGGCAATATAAGAAACCCATTTGGCAGTCAACTCCATTAATCTCAATAACTACGATTGCTCCCTCTGTAATACAAATTCAGCACAAGCAAAAGGTGGAACAGCAATAATCATTAACAAATCCATATATCATAGTTTCTTCAGCACCATCCACAAATATCTTTTTACATTCCTCCCACAACCAAATTCACAACCACTTCTGTTTTCGAGAGCTGACTTCAATTTTCGAGAGCACAAACACACCAACCCTGCTTCTAGGGGACTTCAATGTGCACAGCACGCTCTGGGGATAATCAACAACTAATCAACGAGACAAGATCATTGATCAATTCTACCAACAAAACAAGCAATAACCACTCTCCCACTCACTTCTCTACGCACTCCAATCATCCATGCCGACATCTCCCTCGCTTCAGCTGATATATATCCATGTCTATCATGGGAAATCGGCATGGTCGCATCTTCAACACCTACAACAATACTCATAACAGACAAAGCCGAACAAAACTCTTCAATACTCTTAAATTAAATGACACCACGTTTATAAATTATACCGAAACACCACACCTACCACTATAATCAATATAATCGATCCCACCGATAAAGTGGTTTCTGATAAAGGCGCGATGGCAACGATATTCGCTGAAACATGGTCAAAATCGTCTGACGACTCAACTTGTACCAACAAAAAATAACGTTCCCCGACATATAAACTATTATCCGCACCAAACATCCAAATTCATCGAAACAGATATAACCCTGACAGAACTTAACGAAACACTTTCAAAGCTAATTCGGACAATACCTGGCGCGGACAGAATATGTTTTCCAATGTTAAAACATCCTGCTATATCTGAAAAAACTTTTCTTTTCAAACTATTCAACAATATTTTCAACAGTGGAACTACACCACAAGAATGGAAAATCAGTACGATCATCATCCCTATACCAAAACAGGGAAAACGAAAAACAAAATTGAAGGATACCGACCAATCTCTCTCCTATACTGTACTGCCAAAATAAGGGAGAAAATAGTTTGCAAACGAATCTCCTGGTTCCTAAATAGAAACAATTTTATCAGTCCGAAGAAGAGGAACAGCCGACTCTCTCCACTCTATATACCATCAATTAACAACAAATTTCCCTTGCAAAAATCACACATTCATTGTCTCTGACCGCATCGGCGCCCACGTCATCGTTGACTAACTGAAAGAATGGAAATTAGGCCCTAAAATATTAAACTTATTAACCTCATTCTTATCCAACAGAAAATTTAAAGTAAGTATAAACCCCTACAAGCATCATCGAGAATCCGAACTGCATCTCCTGCTTGGAGGAAGAACTGGACGGCACAGAGCATTTTCTCTGCGCTTGTCCTGCTCTTTGCCAGAATGAGGAGGCGCATATTAGGGTCAGATGTTTTGGGAATGGACAATGAATCCCTGGTCAGACTTCTGAGGTTCGTAAAAGGGTCAAAGAAGTTTGAAACGGTGTAACTTCCTTTCCAAAATCCTCTATATCATCCCCACCCCTTCCCTAAATATTTTTCCAGGCTTAGTACAATGGGCATCAATGCCTGAGTGCTTGGTGGCCTCCTTCTTCGGCGGCTTTCCGGCCACCCCTACAACTCAAAAACAAGGTAGTTACTGCAAGATAACCCTTCTTGTTGACTGGGCAGAGCACACTCTGGTTCCAGTTGCTGGGCATGCATTCTTCCGACCATATTCCGCACAAGAGCGGATGCACACGCTTCGCAAGCTATTCGCCTCCAGCCTTAAATAGCTCCGCCGGTAATCCATCGGCTCCAGCAGACTTTTTCAGTCGCCTAATGGCTGTCAAGACTTCAATATTATAGGGTGGCGGTATTTCGATTTTATCATCAGCCTGGTATTCAGCCTTGTCGTTAGCATCACTGCTGTCACCATTAAGCAGTTTCGCGAAGTGTTCTCGCCATAACCTGAGTATGCTCCAGTCTTGAAACCTTTCGCTTGGCGCTTCTCTTTTTCAAAAATGTTTGAGCCGTATCCTTGCTGCCAAAGATTTCAATATCTTTGCACTTTCCCTCATGTTTCCTCTAAGTATCCACTGATTTCGGAGAAAAGGTTGTTTAATTTTCCTTGTAGGGTAGTATCATCTTTATATTTTGCAGTTAGGTATAGGTCCTCGGCGTAGATACAGTGGTTGAAAAAGAGTTGCCCGTTAACAGTTTTATTCAGCTTATCGCACGCAATCTGGAATAGCACGACGGACAATGGAGATCCTTGTAGAACACCATTGCAAACTCCAGAGTGAGCCGAATGTATACGTACTCTAATTTCCCTATGTGTGAGGAAAGAACAAATGTATTTGATGATCTGAGGGCCTTTTTCCATTATTTCAGTTGGTCGATTATCGCATGTATACCAATGCTATCGAAGGCCTTTTCGAAGTCAATGGGCAGGATGAATATATGGTGTTTGCTTGCAACTGATGATGCAACAAATGATGAAAACGCAAGAGTCGCTTCTGCAAAAAATCCTTTTCAATATCACCATATCCGACATCTACTGTCCACCAAGATGTTCAATTGAGTCTATAACCTTCCAACGCTTTTTAAGTCGCTCGGGAAGAAGCTCATTGTAGCCGGTGATTTTAATCCAAAGCATACATTCTGAGGATCCCGCCTTGTCTCACCGAAAGGTAGATAACTTTATGATGCCATAAGTACCTTGGGTCTAGGTTATATCAGCCGGGGAATGAACCTACTGGCCGTCTGATATCAACAAAAGACCAGACTTCATAGACTTCGGTGTGTTTAGACACATAAAAAAAAGAAAACATTACCGCTGAGACTTCGTTTGATCTGTCGTCTGAATACTCGCCAACCTTCATTCATCTTAAAACCTCAACAATGTCTTCAGATTCCAACTCTATTCATCTGACAAATAGATTAAATGTATCAGTACTCACATTAACTATAAAGCCTGCCTAAAAGTTGATGATGACCTGGTAAATATTTTAAAGGAAGCCGCATATTTGTCCACCGCACCCGTAACACAAAAAGCTTCACTATTGTACCGTCCTAGTGATGTGGAAAAACTGGTTGAAGAAAAGCGACGTCTTAGAAGAGAACGGCAAAATCATCGGTCACCATAATTGAAGAGTTGCACCCGTAAACTAAAAAACACATTGAAGCAGAAACACCAAAAATCAGTTGCAGACTATTCTGGAAGCTTCAGTCCTCATGGCGACAATGAGTATTCATTGTGGCGTGCTACTAGGAAGTTCAAAGGACCAATACAACATAAGTCACTACTTCGCAAAGATATTGGCACTTGGGCTAAAAGCGATGATGAAAAATGCACTGCCTTCGAACATGACCTGAGTAATGTCATCTGTCCAAATCCCCCCATTATATCGTTTGAACCTCGTGAAATACCGAGCAGTGGAAACAGTGAGCGCCAGAAAACTTCAAGGAAGGAGGTAAATAACATCATTAAAGGCTTAAATCTCAAAAAAAGCACCAGGAATGGATCATATATCAGCAACCATGATAAAAGAATTACCTAATATAGCTGTATCCCACTTAGTCACAGTATTCAACGCTATTTTACGCACTGGAAGATTTCGGAAATAATAATGATCCCGAAGAAAAGAAAGGTTGTTGCACAGGTTTGTTCATATAGACCCATTAGTCCACTACCCACCTTATCTAAAATCTTAGAAAAAATAGTTCATCGGCAGGTCTTCCAGTATTTAAATAAAAACAATGTAATTACCAGTTCGGCTTCCGTGAAAAGCATGGAACGATAGAGCAAGGTCATCGCATAGTAAGAGATCTATGCTCAGCATTCGAACAAAAGAAATACTACCCTGCTGCATACCGTGACATTACACAAACCTTTGATAAGGTGTGACACAAAGGGCTCATATATAAACTTAAAGAAATTCTTCCAAAGAGATTCCAGAAACTATTTGAAACCTACTGAAAAAATGAAAGGCAGAAAATTAATGGTAAGCCAAGGTGACTCTACCTCCGACTACTCTGATATCAAAGCAGGAGTCCCTCAAGGCAGTGTGCTTGGACCAATGCTGTATTTGCTTTTTACAGCTGACATGCTAACTTCCGATCACACGGCTATATTCACATTTGCCGATGATACCGCCATACTGAGCCCAAACAGCTCCCATCTTGAATCCTCGCAATGGCTACAGAGCCACTTATTGTCTATTGAACAGTGGCTTAACAATGGAGAATAAAGGTCAACGAAGCTAAATGTGCACACCTAACATTTGCCTTAAGGTAGGACACGTGCCCCCTATTCGCATCATGATCAAAACATTCCACAACGCTCTGACATAAAGTACCTGGGGATCCATTTAAACAGACGATTAACCTGGACTAAACACATTGACTCAAAGTGTGCTCAGATCAAATTGAAACTCCACAACTTGAACTAGCTACTAAATAGGCATTCAAACCTTGCCTTAGAATAAAAGGTACTAATTTATACTAGTGTATTATGGACATATGGGATTCAATTGTGGGGCACCGCGTGTCCGTCAAATAGGGACAAACTCCAACACCTCCAATTGAAAATTTTGAGAATGATCACAGTTGCTCCATGGCACTTGAGGAACATAAACATCCACCGTGAACTTAATATACCCACGATTGAAAATGAAATGGTGAACACCTACAAAACCTACGCTCTTAAATTGGAACATCACCCGAACTGCTTGGCGAGGAGCCTACTAAAGCTCCTCTCTACAAGACGCCTCAAAAGGATATAAACCTTAGACCTGATTTAATAACGTCTTATTGCATACTGTGAAAACACCAAATATTCGATGCAGTGGCTGAGGATATTACCTAGATATGTAAATGAAGTCGTGTAATCCTAGAAAAATTACTGTCAGTTTCGTGGCAAAGAAAGAATCGGCAAATAAATAGATGGTCAAAAAAAAGTAGAGCATGAATAGTGCCCTTATTGGGTTTGAATGCTACCTGTTTGGGATGGATTAGTTTATTTATCTGGAGGAACCAAGAAAGCCTTTTAGAGATGATTTTTTTCTAGGAGTTTGCTAGTGCAGGGAAGTAATGATATTGGCCTATAGCCTTCCAGTTTGTTTTGGGCTTTTCCCGGTTTGAGCAGTGGGATAACTATTGATCTTTTCCATTCCTGTGGGATTATTGTATTTGTGAAAATGTTGTTGTAAACATTAAGCAAATGGAGTTTAGCTGACTGAGGTACATTTATTTGCATGATATACGTAGCTGATTTTGTCAAACCCAAGGGATTTGGCTTTTACGACCGAGCGGATGGAATTTAGCTCTATTAGACAGATTTTTGATTCTATGAGTTTTACTAATTTGTTAGGAATATAGTTTATGGTGGAGTTGACACAACTTTTCTCAGTGACAAAGAAGGGATTGAAATGTATACCGCTGGAGAGGGCTGACCATTTACTGCGCAATTTTGTGCCTATTGATGGTGGGTCTGTAATTGTAGTCAAATATATTAGCAGTTATTACAGTAATGATCATCCAAACACTACAATAAACATCATAAAATCAATATTATGGATTAGCGGTCTACGGACATACCTCTAAAGCAAACCTCAGAAAACTTGAGGCGTTCCACAAAACCGCTGCAACAATATGGGGGGGGCGCCTTTTATACGACACCACTGAAACTTTTACAAACAGAATCTGGACTAGGGATACTACTTGACAGAATAAGTTTATGCACAATGAAACTTGCAACAAAACCACTAATGCCAACGGAACAACAACTTATACCCTACAAATACAACGCGAGCAAATCTACGATACAGAAAACGAAACCAAAAAAACTATTGTCGACTGTTAGGATAACCCCCTGACAGGATAGCCCCCACTGACAGGATAACCCCGCTATCCTCCAAATTGATCTCGATCCAAGACTACAGAAGAAGTTTACTCCTTACCGACCACCATGGTTTCTCCAAAAAAGCACCACCTCCCAAACGTATTATTACGAAATTGCCCTCTTGACAAGTTATTCTGTTACGAAATCGCCCTCTTGACAATTTACTCTAACTCTCTGTACTCGGATTCGTACCACTGGATTGTGTAGTAATCAAACAATCGCTGGTTAAATTAAAATAACTAACTTTATTTAATTATTGCTATTCACACATTTAATATTAGGCTTAAAGTTTACTTTGTTACAATTTGCACTTTATTTCACAAATCATGAATCACTTTATTTACTAATTAATTTCATCACTTTACAAAATCACAATTTCAAATACTGCTGCTTCGATTTGAATGCACTATGTACACACTGTTAAGATCTCCGTTGGAATGTCTTCGACTTTGCACAGTCTTGTGCTTTTATAGTTTCGAATGGTTGAGGTAGAAATTTCTACAATACACTAGAAGTTTCTGGATCTTTCTAGAATTTTATACACACCTCAGGAAGTTCTTACTTTCGAGATAATTCTTTATACCACAATCTCTACAATGAAAGAAGCTTTTATTCGAATAGATTGTGTCTTGATTAGTTACACACAGGGTGGTGCACTTATTCTCAAACTCCAGATGGGATCCTAAAAGTATGCAATCACGTTTCAGTATCTTCAAAAGTACATCCGCTTTAGGACAGATCACACGCGATTAACCTACTCTCGCCTATTCACACCCTATTCCCCGTCAACATGCCCAATTTGCAACCAAACCATTCCCTCCTTCCATCACATCATATCAGAATGCAACATAACCGACCAACAAATATAATGAAACATTAAAAGAATTAATAACCAAAATAACAAATGAAAACATTTCCATATTCATTAGAATCCTAAGATCCAGTGAAATATATTTTTTTGAAGGTATCCACAAAAAGGATAGAACGAGAACCCTAGCTGTTAGTGCCTAGCTTTAAGCTTTATGTTAACTTTGCTTGAATAATTGATTCTACCGCCTGAGTGCTTGGAGACCTTTTTTTCGGCGGCCCTCCGGCCTACCCCACTTCAAATAAACATGATATAATAATAATATATAGGAGATAATATCACAGTGTGGCAGAAAGAGCTAACATCACTAACAAATTATCACTACTGACATATAACACTACAGAGAACGAGATAGCAACACCAACGTATTATCCCAGATATAAATTGAATGTAACATTTGTAATTTAAGTGTATCAATAAGTTTAGTAATAGATTGTGTAATGGCCATTTCGACACAATATTGAAACGTGATTGCATACTGAAACGCGATTGCATACTTTTAGGATCCCATCTGGAGTTTGAGAATTAGTGCACCATCCTGTGTGCATATAAGTCAAGACACAATCCATGCAAATAAAAGTTTCTTTCGTGGTATTGATAATGGTGTATTTATTCGTGGTGTACTCGTATATAAGATTCTATAATGATCCAGAAACTTCTACACTAGTGTAGAATTTTCTACTTCAACCATTCGAAAGCTATATAAGCCATCACGCTATTCAAAGTCGAACACAGTTGAGCAGAGATCGTAACAGTGTGTACATCGTGCATTTTAATCGAAGCAATCAGTATTTGTAAGTGTGATTTTGTAAAGTGATGAAATTCATTATTAAATAAAGTGATCAATGAATTGTGAAATAAAGTACCAATTGTAATAAAGTGAACTTTAAGCCTAATATTAAGTGTGTAATTAGCAAAAATTAAATAAAGTGAGTTAATTTAATTTAACCAGCAATTGTTTGATTACTACACAATCCAGTGGTACGAATCCGAGTACAGAGAGTTAGAGCAAATTGTCAGGAGGGCAATTTCGTAACAGGATAATTTGTCAAGGGGGTAATTTCATAACAGTATACAACCCTAGTACAGGTGATTCTGTTAATAAACGAAATATCTGTGATCCAGATTATAGCATTTGACTTTAAGTAACCTCAATGGGATACTATCTACTTTCTGTATCCTAAATTTCGGAGATTTTGGCACATTTTTCTATTCAGACTTGTACTCCCGTTTAGTTGTGCCAGCTCCCTCAAATCCCCCCGTTCGAAGTTACTATATTATCTGAAGTCAGTATATAGAAATCAATATTTTACTCAGGGTCGATATCTTGGAACATTTCTGTCATCTTTCTTTGACCGATATAGAGAGAGAATATAGTTCAATATAGAAGACTGTCAAGAGGCACAATTTGAGTTACAAAAATGCTGTTAGCGCATCTATTTCACGATAACATATTTGACCATCCCCTTGGTAGAAGGGGCCACCTCGAAGCCGACACTGGCAGCGTAAAGATCTAGCTAGGAACGTTTTAATTCGAAAACCGTCCGTTGCCAAAGCCGTTACAACTTGGTATACCGTGACTGACCAATTTCCAATGCATTTATCAAAAATTCCCCCTCCACTCCCTAGATTCCAATCAAGTCAGCAATGTCTCAGGATATGTTCTTTTTCTTCGGAATTCCTCCCCAATCGAGCAGAATTTATGCTGGAGTACTGAAAACTCTCGTGTCACTTGTTCAACCGGAAATCTAGGCTGCTTGATGCAGTGGGAAGAAAGGTCCCGCCACAAAAATGGCAGGACATCATTAAGAAATATTTTATGGTGTTGAGTGACATTCCAGCAAAGAGAGTGGGTGCGGTAGGGCACGGCGGGGCGCCTACCGTCCGAGCGTTTAGTCAGCCGCCAGGGGTGAATATCATAAGTTGCGAGCACTGCAGTCTTGGTATTTCCTCGGGAATCAGACATGCCAGTATGTTAATTTGATACGGTTTCCGCGACGTCGCCTGCGTCGCAGCCACTGCCGTCGTCATCCCCACAACAACGCTGTTGCTACTTATGGGCTTTCAATCTGCCATCTCGACTGCCACGAGTGCTTACGGATTTAGCGACGCACACAATTGAACCTTTTCGCCAAGTGGCGGCTGTGGATGTGGACTTTGCTCGAGTATGCGAACAAGTCAGCAACGCACGCTGCTCGGCGCTGCGGGCGTATGTCGGATTGCGGTTAGCTGTATTAACGGAAGATTTAGGACTTATTATTACTGTAATTAATTGCGTTAAATATAAAATGTGACAAAAGCAAAAGGAGCGAGCGCACACATTTCGCCAACGAAAGCGAATGCGCTGAAGTGGGGTAATTGGGGTAAGCGCTTAATGCCTAATAGCAAACGTTTAAGGGTGGTGCAGGACTGCGTTTGTTGACGGTCGGTCTGGTGTGTTGGTTCGTTGCTTGCTCCTTGCTGGGCTGTTTAGTTAGATGGTTGGTTGGTTGGTCGGTTGGTTGGTTGGTCGGTTGCTTGGAATGTGGAGTCACGCACTTCTGCACAAATTAGAAAGAGTTACCGAAATAGTTTTAAATACGCCGCTTTGGCTGTCAATTAAATTTCCCAGCGGTGGCGGCCAGCGGATGCCAACAGACATTTGCAGTTGCGAGTGAAACGATCAGCCATTGTGAGCTCAAACTAATAGGACGTTTATTTGATATCTCGCGAACTTTTTCAATTACCCTTTATCGAGCTTATAACATCGCACATGTTGGCGCAGGCATGGACGGAATACAAAATTCCAGTTCCGATGCAGTAATTTACGGTAAGCACGCAAATTAACTGACACAGATACCATACACAGGCACCGATATAGCAGCACACATACACACACACACACACACACACACACACAAACACATACTATGGCAGCAGACTGCCAAGTTATTCCTTGATTGCCACAGTGCTGCATGCAGTGCAAAAGCAAATTAATAAAAACTCAACACTAAAAATATGCAACGGTTTTTATCCTTTAGGGAATTTCCATCACTGAAAGTATGCAATGAATTTTTTTCGATATAAAATAAAAATGCTTTGGACATAAATGGAAAAGTGTTCACCATCCAATAATGAAGGGAAGTTAGCATAGAACTTCATCAACCACCCTGGGTCGAGAGAGAGAGAGAGAGAGTATTCAGCAAGCGTGCTTATAGTTCAAATGGAATTCCCTTTTTCGATTTCATATACTCGCACTGATATATCCCGACCTTCTCGCTCACTCACTGTATTAGAGTGAAGCACTGTGCATGCCTGCGTTCTCCATTTAACTCAGTGAGTGTGCCATTGATTACCACGCGACTCCTAATTGTTATAATTACCATTTATATTAGACAAGGACCTGTGGCGCTCGTTCGAGTGCTTTCGTATCGTATGCGCCCTGGTGGCAAATTTAAATAAATAAATGTGCAGCATTTAACCAACTGACAATGACAAATTCAAAATTGATTACTTGCCAGCGACGCGCAACCACGTGTCCTGTTCAGATTAGCGCCGTACGCCGTCGTCAATCAGCAGACATGACCTGATAAACATCCGGGCCAAGTAGCGGAGCCCTGGAGAACAGTTTGAATGATCGCTGTTGGAACATGCCGGTGGCGAGTGGCCCCCACACTAATAGGGAAGCAATATGACAAAACTGTAGCCAAACGTCGACGAATTAGAAGGCATTGCAAAGGAAATAATCGCTTCAATTGATAATGCATGAGCAGCTAACGGCAGTAGATATCGACCAACTACATCGCCACATCCGATACTTATGGTATGGCAAGAGATTAATGCAGATGTCAGGAACTTTCGAAAATACCAGCAGTCGGGCTGTGACAGACCTTGACTTCTCCCACCCACCACTGCTTTTATGAGATATTCCATGGATATATCCCTGCTACAGTCCATAGGACCCTTGACTAGTAGCATCAATACTCACACTTCGCATCAGTGCCGAACTTTCTCAATTGTGCCGGAAATAAAAAGAGTAGATGTGCTTATTCCACAATTTTTATTTGATTTCAATGGGAATAGGAATGAAATATAAAATATAAATATTTAATCTAAAGGATACATAAAGAAAAAAATGTCACTTCAATTTTGTCGAAACGAAGGAATGCCAATGAGAAATATGCCCTCTCGTCATGTTATGGAGTGTCATCGACCAACGGCTCTGTCTGCAGGACCAAATATGCTTGGTCCTTATGATGACCATCTCCTCCAGCACCCACATCCTGATTGATGTGTATCTGCAAATTTCTCTGCGAGGTATGTGGTTGCAATACCAAATTGAACTCATTCACCGATATAGCCTCTTCCAATACAAATGGTATGTTTGTGTTTAGAACGCTTGCAGACATCGGCATGTTCGATGTCACCGATATTTGCACCGTTAACGGCAAGGACGAATCAGTTCCGGAATGTCCTGCCGCTGGAGGTCCTTCTGCCCGGTCGCTATACAAAGGTGGTGCTGCTAACCCATCTACTTGTGGCATGTACTGGTTCGGCTGGGGCAGAGATATGGAAATGAAGCTGGGCAGAAATGGCCCAGTTCTTTCTTCTTGCGTGCCTCGATTTAGATTGTTTAAGGACTGCGAGTGTGGTTGATGACCCCCCTCATTGGACATTTTATATGATTTAGAATGAAAAAAAATTTATAACAAAAAATCTTAATACCAAATAGAAAAATAGATTAAGTTTTTAATATTATATTCAAAATTTTTCCGTGTTCTTGGAACAAACGATTTTCGGATATTGAAAATATTCCAAATAATTTTCACTTCAAGACTCAAATATCGCTTTCCAAAGCCTACTAAGATGCATTTTTGGAAAGTGTGACAGGTAGTCACACCAAAGTGTTCACTGGCTGCAAATGTTTCGAAAAGAGGACCTTCTACGGTGGTGATTGCACATGCAGGTATTCACGGGGTCGAGGAGCAAATGCAAAGAGCTTCCTTCCGTGACGAACCTTGTCGGAGTCAAGATAGCGCTGATTCCTTGAGGCCCTACCACACCAATTGCTTTCCACTTTGCTATTTGGATTGGTTATCGTGCGAAATGTGCTTCCCATTCACTTTGACTACTTTGCACATCGAGGATGAAAAGCGATTTTAAAAAGTTGCCAATTGGAAGGTGAAATTTCGTTTGTGCAATAGAGCCCGGATCAACTATTCCTGCAAGTTTGTCTGCAGTTGGCATCTTCCCCAGCAGTAATGCTTAGGGCATGCAGCTGAACCTACCCCTATCATCCACGCAGCAGACAGCTTCAACACTCCTTGTTGTCAAGCAGGTGCCATGCCATGTGTAGCACTCCAGGGTGTCCTTGTCAATTGGTAGCGAGTGTCTGCCTGTCTGCGTCAGTTTTGACATATTTCCAGAGCAATAATTCCGAAACTACGAGTATTTTCGTGACACAGAATTAAACGTCAGTGGCGGTTTCCGTGTGCACGCGCTTACCAGCAACGCAGACCGAACGCCCCGCATACCCCTTCTGCATGCAATTGGGGTCACCTTGTTGCCGGAAGTCGCTTTGGCAGTGGCTGCGAGTGAGCTTCCCGGAGTTTGCGTGTCTTTTTAACGGTTAATTAACTTTTTAAATTATTTATTCGCCATTTGTGCGGTCGCACTGACTTTGCCGGTCTTCGTCGAAAGTGTGCCGGAATTGCTGGTTTAGTGGATACGATTCGTTGCGTGGTTGTCCGAGCTGTAACAGAATGTAATAATTTCAGCCAATAAGTCAATTGATTCTGCTTGAAAACGATGCCAGTGTTAATCCGCTGCGGACCTCCGTCATTAAGTGGAGAATATTAGGATAATATGCCTATTGCATCAGGGAGGAGAACGCTTCATGTGATTGTGGTCATTTGCAGTACTTTGGCACAATTTTTGAGTTGATCTTAATTGATTGGTTATGTTGGTGGCAAACACCTGCAGTCTCTGAAATCACTGGAAGCCTTGTAAAAAAGTTGATCAATCAAAAATGACGGTAGTAGATCCAGATCCAGGAGTATTTATCACATTGATTGTGACTTCATTGACTGTACATTATGTACCTCCTGTTCTGTTCCTGGCGCAAATTGGTGCAGTTTCCCCCATTTGAGAAGCATCTACTGAAAGTTTTGAGATATTTAGATAGAAACTTGCTGGTGTGAATAGGAAATCGCAAAGATTAGGTGTGCTACATCAGTGAATGATGAAAATCGGACACTAATAATGCCGCAGCTCAAATGGCTCATTCAGTGGTTTGGAACAATTCTCTGGAGTTTAGCTGAAACTTTGTGAATGGTCAAGCAATGATACTCTCTAACACCACTTTGGATAATTGTGCAGGGAAGACCAGTGTGCTAGGAACGTGGCCCCTAAAGAAACCAATTTGCTTTCCCGAGCATTTTCAAAACAAATCAAAATTGCTAACGGGGTCTGAGAGAAATTATCTCATTATGCTAATGAGAACAAACACTTACATTCAGGTTGTAGTTTGGAGATTTCGTTTGCATTCGTTCACATTCTAATTGACTGGTTTTGATATGTCGTCCTTCGCGAAAATGCATTTGGATATTCTACCTGCAAAATGTACGAAGATTGGTGACTCTTTTGTGAGTGTCACAAATACTCTGAGGCTTGAGATGCGCTCTACAGAACTTTCAGAAACCGTAATGCTCAAGCTGTTTCTATAAGTTTGGTGGCTCCGATTTCATGGAAAACTGGACATTTTTTTTCGGACAATTTCAAAATCCACTCAGATCAAGACAGAAAATACATATTGTGACGAAATTGACCTCTTGACAATTTATTCTGTTATGAAATTGCCCTCTTGATAATTTATTCTGTTACGAAACTGCCCTCTTGACAATTTACTCTAACTCTCTGTAGTCGGATTCGTACCACTTGATTGTGTAGTAATCAAACAATTGCTGGTTAAATTAAATTAACTCACTTTATATAATTTTTGCTAATTACACACTTAATATTAGGCTTAAAGTTTACTTTATTACAATTGGTACTTTATTTCACAATTCATTGATCACTTTATTTAATAATGAATTTCATCACTTTACAAAATCACACTTACAAATACTGATTGCTTCGATTAAAATGCACGATGTACACACTGTTACGATCTCTGCTCAACTGTGTTCGACTTTGAATAGCGTGGTGGCTTATATAACTTTCGAATGGTTGAAGTAGTTCTGGATCCTTCTAGAAACTTATATACACCACGAATCTTATATACACCTTCAGCGAGAACATTCTATACACCACTATGTTACCACGACATAGGGTGGTACACACAACTTCAAACTCCAGATGGGATCCTAAAAGTATGCCATCACGTTTCAATACTTTTAAGAAAAAAGTGATAGTGGCAGTGCCCGTTATCGATGAATCTCATCCAGTTTGAAGCTAATCTTCATCCAGCTATTCTCAAAATGGGTTCCCATTTTTCACAGAGTCCAGGTCCAATTCGAAAGAAATGTTTCCGCTCCTCTGCATAAGCCTATTGCTACCACAAAACCCGTAGAACAAATGCCAATTCTCCTGGTTCTGTCTTGAGCTTCGAGTTCCAATTTTAAACCCACTTCACACTGATCTCAATAAAGCTAGGGTCAATGATATCAGAGAGTTCGACTCAGTTTAGGCCAAATCTGCTTGGTTCATCAATTCTACTGCTATCTTTGTGGATACTCAGGCGGCGCTTAATGCAATAAAATCCAAGACAGTTCAATCGAAGTTGGTAATGAAATGTCGTACCTCACCACTGAACATTGGACCCCACAAGGTCTCACTTTGCTGTGATCCCGGACATAGCAATATAGAAGAGAATGAATTAGCGGACGAGATGGCCAGAAGGGGCTCTGAAATGCACATTAACGAAGCAGATACCTCAATACAAATCCCGACATGCGAACTGTTTAGGACCATAGATGAATTCACTATTGCAGTGACAAATAAGTTATGGACTAATCGTGATGACTGTGAAGTTTCAAGGGTCTTATGACCTAGATTAAACATGAAGATAACGAAGGTTCTCTTAGGGCTCAACAAACCTGCAGTGAAGGTGCTTATGGGGGTCATTACCGGGTCATTACCGCGTCATTACCGGGTCATTGCCGGGCATTGTATCTAATTTCACAAATTCGTTCGGCCCACCATTTTTCGAAAGACGCTCGTTCGGAGTCTCGCCTGCAGATATGAAAGATAGTGTGAGACCATTTTGGAAGTCCATGGGATGTATTGCATTTATTTAACCGCGACAGTAAGCATGCAGTTATTGCTTGATGAGAATCGGTTCCAGGTCATTGAACTCGGTGTCTCATGGGCCGCATTGGATGCGGATTGAAACAATTTGCATTAGTCCAGTAAACGGCTTACCCTCTGATTGTGAACTCTCACTTTTATTTTAAAACCATATTTTAAGGTGTGTCAGATGTCTCCAACTTGAGGGTTTTCGTTTCCCAAAAAGTGGAATCGAAGCTATGAAACTTCTTTAAAAGTAGTCATCGAGAATTTCCAATAGAACTGAATGCGTTTGGAACTCTAAAGTGACGGCTTTTGACAGGTAATCAAAGAGAGGAGACCCTTAACCACTGCAGACCACGCTGCTCGCTGTTCGCCTGTTTCTCAGAGCTGCTCTCAGCTCACTGCCATATGCCACTAGCCAGCAAAACTCTGGGCTCTTACTCCCTAGAATGTTTTCTCCTGCTCCGCATTTGCCTTTAACCACCTGCCACCAAATATAAATTATTGGTCTAAGTAAGCTTTGAAAATATTTTGTAATATTCAATGAAGAAAATTTCTTCAAATCATTTTTATTAAAGAAGAGAGAACATTCTTTTAAATTCGCTTTAAAAACATTTTTTAAAAAAAAATTGTGAATATCCTTTTCAGAGGACAGAATTCCTTTTTTGAAGTTTTATTTTTTTAACTATTTGAGTTCCAAATTCTTCGAAAAATGGGCAAAGAACGCACACCTCGCCATCACAAAACGCATATGGACTTGGCCCAAAGCATGCGAGACCACCGAAACCAACTAAACAGATCTGCAGATTTACACGAAAACCAAAGTGCAGAAATAGTCCCCCAGCCAACCACTAGTAGCAACGACATGCCCCGGGTGGACCTAGCACACCTTCTCAGTGAAAATAATCGAAATCACACACCTAGGCAAGGTGGGGCTGCTCCTACAGGATGTTCGGAGATGCAAGGACACCATTCGCACTCGATTGGATCGCTACAGACAAGTAACGGGTCACTGAACGGACAGGATCAGGTGCATGAGAACCCGTGCCAGTCGCAGTCAACATCTGCAGACAGTGTGCATGAACACGAGGACGAAAACTTATTATCCTTAGCCACGGCTGCTGAATCACAGTCACTATTGCGATTCGATCCACCTGTATCACCTATTGCAAGTGCCGCATCTGTCGCAAGAGCACACAGTCGCCCGGTTGTTGCAGCTTCTGCGACTCAAAACATAGTTGCAAATCAAAACGTAGCTGTCGTTCCTAGTGAGGAGCAGGTACGTGACATCCGGTTGGCGCAGCCGTTGCTACCCTCAAATGCCGGGGAAGAGAGTCCTTCTTCCGATCAGCATATAGTTTTGCGCGCTGAATTGTTACAGACGTCTGACACAGGAAGTGCTGCTAGTGGGGAACAAATGCCGTTGATTGTAGATCTACGTCCGTTGAATCCTGGTTTCTCGCTAACAAGTTTGCACTTGTACCCCAATCATGACGTGGAGGCTGGGGGCGATGGTTCTTATAATGATCATATCTTTTTATATATAACCACAGAGAAATCGGAAGAAGACAGTTCATAACCATGATCATATAAATTTTTAGTTTTTTCAAATTTTAGTGACATTGAAAAATTTTTTGTATGACATATTTTGTAATTATATTTGTCTCATATTCTGTGACACCAAAGTCACAGCGTGTGTATTTATTTTCGGAAAAGGTGGCACTATTGCTACAGCCACAAGTAGTGGCTGCTATGCACTGAAGCACCTGAACATGCACGCGAGGGGCTTAGGTAGGTAGGTAGGTGAAATGGCTGACGACCTCGGGTCGCCTCAATTAGCAATAATGGCATGTCCTCGCGAGCCTAAATAAAATGGTAATATAGTTTTGTACATTCACAACCAGCCAGAGTTGTTCACATATTTAGATGGGTCTGAACTAAGCTAGAGCAATGTCCTAGACTGTCCAGAAAAGGACTTCCGAGATATTTTAGTCCCAAGCGAGCGAAGTGTTTCTTTCTCCTGTGGGTCTTTACAGCTCCTGCAATGAGCATTAAACGGAAGGACCATCTTTTCAGCATGTGTGCCGTTAGTCCAACGACCCGTGCAGACAGCTATAAAGTGTCATGGTTTATGGAGAAGATGGTTCGTTCTTCTTGCACTGTAATCAGGCCACATTCTCAAAGTGGCACCTGCCGCAGTGTTTTTCCACCTGTCACGACCCTTGCGGAGCAAGTGATTAAGAATATTTCCCTTAACAACAGTTAAAGTAAAAGGAATGTGTACAAGTTAACACATATTTCGCTGTAGCCAGGCCGCATTAATCTCGAAATAGCACATGTCACGACCCTTGCAGAGGAAGTGATTGCAAATATTTCCCTTAACAACAGTTAGGGGGTGGGCTTACTATATCGATATTCTTGTTCGCGGTGTTCATTGAAATGCTCCGATTGTCCATTGACAAGTACAGTTGTAGACATGGAAGCGAATATTATTCTGTTGAACCCGGAAAATTTTATATTGCATTACAAATTTCTTCAGTTTTATTTCCAAAAATCATTAGAATTTTAGCTTGAAGAAGGGGAGTGTCAGTTGTTCGATATGCGTACAAATTTATTAGCACTTCTTCTGGAAGGACTCAAACTTCATCCAACTGCGTTAAATGTTCTGGTGCTGTTTTCTAGATGATAACGGACGAATACATAAAAATGAATGTTTTTGTTTTATTCGAAGGAGCTCATCTTGGCCTCTATTTAAAATACATCCCCAATACCTCTTGCGGTTCCTGCTATGCCTATTGTCTCCGCCACAAATCTATAATTTTGCTCAGGAAGTGGTTCTATTCATAATTTGAAGAAGGCTAGGTTAGGCTAGACTGGCCCGCCACACATAGACCTGCAAGGTCGTTTTTGGTGCCAGATGGATACCCCTTTAAGAGTTGTAGTATAAATCATTAAAGAGAGAGACGCTGTTAGCAAATCTTAAGAGCGAAACTATCCCTATATTATGAGACCACTTCTTGTCCTTCTAACCAGGGGGCTCACAGATGTGTTAAGCGCGTTATCGATATAGGCATAGTAGATGCTCCAAAGCTTTCCTTTTGCCTTGCTCCCCACATTTCCTGCATTCATTGTTGTTTGTGAGTCCCTTTCTTTTTAGCATGTACCGCCGTTAGACACTGACCTGTGAGTATTCCTACTACCGTTCTGCAATCCTTCCTCCGAAGTGCCAGTATCGATTTGATCTGAATGCCGTACGGTTGGCACATGAGCTTCGCGATTTTACAAGTGGTAGCACTCCACCTCCCTTCCACCTTTCTCAATATGCCAATACGGCTATTGATCATTCTTAGAGGCATCAATACGTTACTTACCTGCTCGTTTGGTAGTAAGATTCCGCTATTTGCAATGGCATCCGCACTCTCGTTTCCTTCTATGGTCGAATGCCCTGGCACCCAGTAACTATGTAGCTTCCGACTGGTGGCCAGTCTATACATTCCTGCCTTGCTTTGCAGAATATTTCTGGAAGATGCACAGCATGAAGTTATAGCTTTGATAGCAGCCTCGCTATCTATGTAGAAGTTTATTGTGGAGTTCGTAGATTCTGCGGCTTTCCATGCTGCAAAAACTTCCGCTTGAAAAATGCTGCAGTAGTTAGTCTGAACGACTGTTTGATGTCTAGTTCAAGGCAGTAGACACCTGCTCCAACACCGTCCTCCATCTTCGAGCCGTCCGTGAATAGGTTGAATGTTTTGCGTTTAGCATGCATGCCTCTATGCATCCCTCCTTTTCAATAGTTGTTTTTATTTGTTCTCCCAGGCTATGAATAGGAGCCACATAGTCAGTGTTGACCGTGAGACTTCGACCTATCAAAGGATCGGAGAGAGAATTGTTTAGTGGCCAGGAACCTTCCCGCAGATTTTGCCGCAAGGCTTTCCGCAAAGAGGTCGATTGAGGGAAAATTGAGAATAGTGTCAAGGGCAGCCGTTGGTGTTGTCCTTAAGGCCGCCGTCACACACAGTCTTTGGACTCTTTCCATACGTCTGTAGTAAGTTTTCTTCCTAACAGCATTCCACCACACCAAAATACCGTGGCTGTGTAGCACCAACGCATCAGAGAAGGAGAGACCCCAAGTGCAGCCAACCATCTTTTTACAAGCGTATAGAGCGTTGGTAGCTTGCTTTACCCTTTCGTCCACATTGAGCTTCCATGAAAGCTTACTGTATATTATTACCCCTTCGTATTTGGTGTGGCTTTTTAGAGTGAGTACCCTACTGTTCAGTTTTGATGGTCTCTTAGGACTACTTGTGTCGCCCAGTTGTATATGGTTTTTAGAGTGTCGGTCATTAGGTCACTGAAAGTCGACAAGGATTTCCCCGTTATAACTATGGGTATATCATCAGCATATGCCACCAGCTTTGGAGCCTTACAGTCAAACTTTTCCAGAATTTTTTTGACAACGGGCGCCCACCTTGTGGAATTCCTCTGCAAGTCTCCTTTATCGATTCGGCGGCATTCTACTCTGCCCTTATCCTTCTACCGCCGCATCATTTATGTTTATAGTTCTGATACCATCTAAGATGGCTTCAGTTGAGACGTTGTTGAAAGCACCAGCTATGTCGAGAAATACTCCTGAGGCGTATTCTTTATACTCCAGTGCCTTTTCAACATTTTCAGTTAGTGAGTGAAGTGCTGTCTTCGGGGACCTACCTTTGGTGTATGCATGCGGTGCCTTTGACATACCATCTGGACCTATGGAGTTCCTCATGTCGCCCTCAAGTATTTTTTCAAGCGTTTTTAGGAGAAATGATGTAAAACTATTTGGTCGGTAGTCCTTTGAGTAGAAATAACTGTTTTTACCTGCCTTTGGTATAAACACAACTCTAACGTCTCTCCAGCTCACCGGAACATAGTTATACGTCAAGCGTCCTTTGTGTATTTGCCTAAGCCAGGGTGTTACCAGGTGCAGAGCCTTCTGCAGCATGGCTAGGAATTTTCCGTCAAGCCCTGCTAACTTGAAACGGGTAAATGAGTTTATTGTCCATTGTATCCCTTCCGTTGTAATCAAGTCCTGTGGTAAGCTTTCCACCTCGATTCTTGGGGTTCGAGTTTACTTGTATATTTGCAGCCAGGAAAGTGCGCATTAACGAGCGCCTCAAGCGATTCCTGACAACTAGATGTCCATTCATGTTATCTTTACGGATAAGACTCGGCATTCCTTAGTCTAGCTGTCTCAATTGTTCTTTCGATATTGCCACAATATTCCTTCCAGGAGTTTCTTTTGGCTTTTCGCACTTCTTTCTATAGTCGTAGCGTATCTTTATATTCACCCCAGTATTCTTTACTATCAGCGCCTCCGACAACCCAGCTCTTTGTTCTAACAAGGTGGTTTGAGTCTGCGCCTCATACGCGCTAGTGTGCACGATATCCTGTAAACGTGGGTTAGAGTGTGGGTCAATAGACTGTCTTTCCCTTCGAGAGCTATATGGGATTTGATCGTGCTAGGCCTGATCAGCTTTCCTTTTAGTATTTTTTTTATAGAGGTCCTAGTGTGTGTTTCTGAGATTTATTGGAGTTTGTCACAGCATTTTGGCGTAGAAAGTTACCTCAATGCTAATGTACCTATGATCAGAGAACGAGGGTCTAACGACTACTCTCCAATCTCTAATCGGGGTCTTGCCGCTTGTGCGGAGCGTGATGTCCAAGACGCTGGATGGGCCCCATGAATGTTGGCTCTTCCCCCAGATTAGCAATACTTAAACTACTTTGCATAATGAAGTTAAAAAGTGACTCTCTCATTGATGTCGGCACTGCCCCACACCGAGTGATGTGCGTTTGCGTCCGAACCTATGATGGTGGCCAGTTTCTCCCTGGTAGCTTTTTCTTCTAGCGTTTGGAGCTCTTGCGGTAGTGCAACATCGTCGTGTGGCATGTAGCAGGACGCCAGGAGTAGAGGTTGATCCTCATCGCTCTCTACCGGCACAACAGTCACAGTCAGATTGCCTGTAGAGAGGTTAGAAAGAATATAAGAAATCATCTTCTTCCTTACCAATACAGCCGTTCTTACCTTATTGGTTATGCTCGGGATGTATGTTTGAAAATTCTGTGACTTCAGTCCAGACACCACATTATCCGACTCTATCCACAGAGCCACATCGTACCCGCCCTCCTCTAGATTGAGAAGGAGCTCGGCCGAGAGATTCTACTGTGATGGAGATTTATTTGTAGAACCCTCAGCTGTCGCTTCCGGCTCCTTCTCGGGGTTGACTGTAGTCGCCATCATCTCCCGTCTCTTTCGGGTTACGGGAGGCTTCTAGGATTTCTTCAATACCGCGTTCCTTTTCCACATCCCCCGCCTCGAATGTGTTGGTATTTTCGTCATTCGGGTGACGCTTTTTCAGGCGCAGGTGCACACTCCCTACACCCCACGCCATTTTCCCGAATCGTGCGTACAATGTATCCTCCGCCAACTTGTTTATTTGGAGGATGCAGTTTTGTCCTTCGGCCGTACTTGTCGGCTTCGTGATATGCAGCAATGTCCAGTCATTGGTCGGAATTTCCGGATTTTGCCGTTTAAGTACCCGAAATGCATCTTTACCACTCGAGAGATGAATACCTTCGCTTTGGGTAAAGATGTGATGCTGCTTCGGTCCACTATTTCCAGTACCGCCCTGTCCCACAGGCATTGGAGTGTCTTGACTAATCCCTTAACCCAGGTCAGTGTCGGATCGTGCTTGCATATCCGGATCTTAACCTTGTCTCTAACCAACCAGCTCTGTCAAAAGATGGCATACATACGTCCAGTTGCGCGTCCATTTTCGAGAACAAGGCTTCCAGTAGCTTCATTTCCAGTACTTTCCACCTTTCCTCTGTCAGCTGTCCAAGCGTGTTACTGCCGTCGATCAGTTCCACGATCAGATGTCGTTCGGCAACTTCACTGCCCGCAGCTGCAGCTCTGGGCATGCTCGGCTCTGTCCGCTTGTTCACCTCTTTTTGCTTGTGCCTTCGTTTTATGTGGACCGTTGACGCTTGTTCGCCACATTTCCCTCGATCCGATTTGCGAACTTCCGATCCGAGGGTGTGGAAAATGGACCCGGCCTTTCTCCACAGTCTCTTTGGCTTAAGCCAACCTCTTCTTCTCCTCTTTCGTGAGGTCGGACTTGCCCGTCAGACGACCGCAGATCTTTACCGCAGTGTTCGCCCTAATTCCCTCTCTGCTTTTCGGTTTTCCCCGAGGCCCTTTCTTTGTGGAACAGGCACCTACGGAGAGCTCCGGAGAGAGTAGTAGCGCATCTTTATCCGCGGATTTGACGCTGACGACGCTTTCGTGGTCCGAGTCTCCAAGGACACCGGCACCCGCTCGTTGTGTTGCGTTGTGGTCCGAGTCTCTACGGACTACGGCACTCACGCACTGTAGTGTGGCAGTAGCTTTTGAACTACTGGGGCCTGCTTCAGCCCCAGCAGAGGTGCAGCCGCTGGCGACAAAGTTACTAACTTCTTCACTGTGCCCGCTGGTGGTAGCAGCTGCCTCTCCCATCGACGTTTCGGCTGATATCCCAGCCCGAGTTTTTTGTCTTTTTTGGAACTCCTTTGTGGTTGATGGACCATTCCCCTAGCATTTTATGCCTACCGCCAGACACCTCCTAGCAATGATTGGCATACGGCGCCACATGTCACCCACAGGGGACCAGCATATAAAGCTGAACTTCCCGTCACCATGTGGAGCCGTACCCCAATCGTAGCTCGATATTGTATAGCCGACTCCTGTTTCTCACTGAAGTGTCCAAGAGGACTGCAGTCATCAACCAGGTTTGGTAAGATGCATACAAAAGCCACCCAGTTGGCACCCGCGAGGAGGATATAGCTAAGAGGCTTTTCGCCAACCATAATTTGAAGAAAAGGAGTTTAGAAAACCCTTCTACTCCCAAAAACCGGCTAGGTAGGTAGGTAGGGCAGCCGCATCACCAGTAACCAGTGATGCCACTTAGACCACCAGTTGGGTCCGTTGTGAGCCAGTTGGGCCCGAATAACCAGCTAAATGACTGTAGATATAATTGGTGCAGAAAACTTGAGCGGTACGGATGGGTCTGGCACACCCTAAGGAGGTTATGGACAAAAATGCCCAAGTTACCTGTGTTTGCACTGAGTTGGTTCGCTTGGTGATCGCTTAAGTAATCCGCTCAACCCCCCTCAACAGAAGAGGGCATGCGGCATTGTTCTAATTGCAGTTGCTATTGAGCTGTCATACTTGATTTCTCGGCACATTTCCGGGTTTTCTAGAATACAAAGTAATATTTGAAAAGCAATAACAACAACACCACAAACTCAGCTGCTGGCGAAGTGACACAGGATTTTTTCTGCCTGTGCAAGCACTGAAAGCGAGAGCGCTGGCGAAGAGGAACGCAAAAGTGTGAACGAAAGATTTTGTGAGTGGCAGCGGCTGCTTTCGATAATGCTTAAGCTGCAAATGCTTGCCATGCAAATTGAAAGCAAAATAAATATTTCCACAATTGGCCAAGGATTTACACGAGTGACGAACACAACGGCCCGCGTACACGCGAGCAGCACTCAAGCAACCCCTTTTTTACAAGATATGATGAAATAGTCGCCCAGCACTGAAACACTTGCTGCCTGCAGCCGTCGTGCGTTGCAGCAGCTCACTTATGGGTGCGTAACTTTATGTAACACAACAGAGCAACTGTGGACTGAGCTATCAGAAAGCAGCCAGAAGATGCGCCAGCATCAGAGGCAGCAGCAGCAGCAGCGGAGGCAGTGATAGTGTTGTTGCATTGCGAACTGATAGAAATGGAAACCACACACCACCTCATGCGAATTGTCATGTTAACAGATGCAGTTATGTTTGCTGAGAGCAGCAAACTGTAGCTGCAACTGCGGCGCCCACCACCCAACCCAAGCCACTAACTCAAAGGTTTGGCTGGGCCTGGGCCGGAGCCGGAGCCGGAGCCGGAGCCGGGGCCGGGACTGGTTCGGCTTGACTTCGTTTGGTTTGGTGTGGCTGGCTTTCATTTGGATTGGCTTGGGTTGACTCGATGCTCTCGTCGCTCTGTCGTGGATTCAGCGAAGCAATCCACAAGTGTGTGTGCGGGTATACCCGGAAGCACACAGGTCGCCGTCCTCAGGCGCAGGCGTCTAAAGAGCCAACTGCCTTGGTATATGTGTGCCACATAGCGTTAGTGTGGGATACGGTAGATAGCCTACGCACGGCAGGCACACATACATACGCACAACAATAACGAGAGCGAGTGCACGAGCAACAGAAGAGAGGAAAAGCATTCGTGTCAAACTGCTTCATACAATTGTACTAATGTATTGCTCAGCTACTTGTTGTGTCCTCACTCGAAGAACTACCTGCAATTTCAAATATAACCGAATACACCAGAACCGGGAACTGGCAGTGGGGCGTTTAGAGCAAATATTTTTTGTGTTATTATTCATGATTTTTTTCCGTTTCTCAAAAATTGTGTTTATAATTCTCTCTGAAAGCAAAATCCAAGCCCACGCTAGCCTGCCACAGTGCAACAGTGGCCCGTCTCAGGCGCTCTCCGAGCCCAACAACCACCAGCTGCAAGTGATGCAACTGGACGCCATTGCGCTACCACTCGCACTCGTTGCCGCACACACACACACACGCACACCCAAGCCCACACACATGTATAGTATGCATGCGCATGCCACCCCCAGCTGGGCCAGCGAGCGTTCAAGCGCATGGGGTTGTGCTTGAAGCTGTGGTTGCGGCTGAGGCCGAAGAAGAGGAAGAGGCAGAGGCTGCTGGGTTGGGGGTTGCTTATACGCGCCAGCGTGTAACTGTTGAGTGTATTCTCGCATATATATGTGGCTCTGTGCTGGTGTTTTTGTACGCTCGGCTGTATTTGTGTGAGCACCTGCCTGTGTGTTGGTGTCGTTTTCGCTCTTTGTGATTGCGAGAGCGCGCTCGTCAGTGCAAATGTGCCAGTATCGCACTCAACACACATACGAAGCACACACACAGCCACCCACACACACAAGCAGCCCAGCGCACAACGCCACAAACGCTGAAACAGCACGGTCTCGAGCGAAAACTTACCTACCAGTAGAAGGGAGTGGTACGTCAAAAACTGACGCACATCCGCAGAAATTGTGCAAAAATTCAATTTAAATTTTTCTTTTATTTATGTACTACTCAATTATTGCAACTTAATTCGATTATAATTTATTGCCGTACAAAACGTTTCCGCTGCTTACATCACTCTCTCCTCCAGCGCCATCTAACTGTGTGTTTACCTTCAGACACAAATATTATACTCGTCGCTCGTACGCTGTTGCTATCCAATACATCCGATATAGAGTTTAATATAAGCCCGTACATGGATATATAAGTTGGAAAATTGTGATTTTGCCGCTGGTCGACTGCGAGGAAAACGCAACGAACATTCCTGGCAGGACTTGAAACAAAACTTGTGCTTGTGCAGTGATGGTGTTGGTGATGCTGATCAATCTCGAGGATTTTGGATATCTTGCATATACTGCCGAGGCAATGCAAACCGAGTGAGTGTGAACCGCTTTATCAAACGCTTTGGAAAATTCAAAACACTAAAAGGACTCGGGTACTTTCGAACAAGTGCAGACAGACAAAACGACGCAAGCCAGTGCTGAAGAGTTCTTTTTCTGTTTCTGATTTTTCTGTTAATATAAAAAAAAATTGTATTTTTTTTTTGTTTTTTTTTTTTGCTAAATTAGTTTCTGAATCTCGAAATTTTCCCAAGTGAAAATTACGTGCCAGTGATTGCTGAATATCCTTTACTTTTCATAGTTGTAGTAGTGGAAGGTGCTGCTGCTGCTCCTGCTGCGATTGTTGTTGTTGTTTGTGTTTAGTATATAATTTCAACGCTTTGGCTTGGATTTCGGGTGGCGGTGTATAAAATTACTAAACGACGAGTCGCCTTCGTGTCGTGTTGGGTCGTTCGGCGCGATGCGCATAGCCAGCCAGCGAGCCTCGTGTCTATTTTCCATTTCATGTGGCGCTGCTAGCCAGTGTTGCCACACGCACGTGTTTCAACAGTTGCAACGTAATAGCCAACAAGCGAGTGTGTGTGAGTGTGTGATAATAATCTTTTAAAATAATATATATAAATATTGTGTGAAAAGTACATAAAAAATCAGAAGAAAATATCAAAAAGAAAACAAACAAGAGAAGCAAACACTCAAAAGACACCGCCACAACAGCTCCGCAGTGCAATCACAGCAATTAACGATGTACTTGTGTCATTTGAGCTGGAAGTGGCAGTGGCAGTGGCAGTGGTAATGGCAATTACTGCTGTTAATAGCAGTCGATTTTCCTGCAGCATTTGCAAAGTGTAAATGGCGTAACTAAGTTTCAACATCCGCTAAAGCCCTAGTACCGCCCCCCCACCCCCCCTCAAACTTCACCCTTCCCACACAACACTATCCTGCACCCGTGCAGCATTGTGCTCGCGCTCTGTGGTGCCTTGGTTCCACGCAACATGCTTGCGGCATTTCCACAAAGAGACACTCTGTGCGTACAGTTTCTATTCGCCTGTCATGTTCTGGAAGTTGCAAATAAATGTATTTAAGTGAAGCGGCTCTCAAGTCGCCCACATGCATGTCTGATGCCAACCCACCTGAAGATTGGCCGCAAATCGTTATCATGGCAACAGAGACGAGAGGAAAATTGCAATTAAAGCGTATTGCGAAAACGCCAACAGCGTTGCATGTTTCCGAGAAATATCATCGACTGATTATGTCCATGCGACCCACACGCCTTAGTTAAGCCCGTTACACAACTGCAACCTCCTCAATCCTTCGTATTACAGAGAGTGCAGGCGTCCACTCCCACACAGACGCAAGCTGCACACTCTGCGTAGGTAAATTCAAAATAATAATTAAAAATGTTCATCTCTGCAATTTTGAATAAATCCCACACACTACTCCTGCCGCCCCGCGGACATGCACGAAACAGTACGTAATCAGATTTCAACAGAATCTGAATCGACATAGAAGGATATTTCTCATTAGCAATAATCACGTGGACGACTCATGTCCGAGCGGCGAGGTCACTTCTTGAGAAATGCCGCTTTATGCCAAACATGGCACGTGTACACTCAGGGGACGCTTGAATCGCGTAGCGCAGGATTATAACTAAAAATGGGTCTGGTGATATACCGTAGATGAGGAGACCAAAGTCATAGGAGAAACGTGCACACAAATGTGCCCACACATGCCAGTAAGCAGCGACAGAATCACGCTCCCAGCCAAAACGCCCGGCGCAAATCAAAATATCTCATTTCAATCAAATTACTGAACGAGAGTCATAGGAAAAACCCTAGAAATGGGTGGTGGAAAATGTATACTAATATATACATATAATATACTATACCTAAGCTAACTAACAATAAAATAGGCGTGACAGATATGGACTCTTCCAGGATACAGTGATTAGCAATAACACTTTTGTGGATGGGAATCCCTCTTATTGCAGAGACTCTTAATGCCGATTTCTAGTCTTTAATCCTGTTCGCTTCAAACTCCCTACTTACTTATTTATTTGCATCGGAAATAAATCCAAACTCTTCTTTCCAAAAGATATGATCTGACATAGAGAACAAAACTACCAGCAACATAAATAGTTGAAACTCTGCCACAAATCAAGTAACTTCACGTCTTGAAATAGCCAATTATTTTTGTTCGCATTGTTCACAAGTCTCAAACGATACAAATTTTCAACCTCATTTCATGACTGACAAACTACACTATATAAACATATCCTACAACAACCCTAGCAATATCTCAACTAAAGCAAAACATATCGAACAAAAAACCACTAAACTTGACTACGAGACAGCACTGTGCAGCGCAAATGGCGAAACCCCTGGTTTCGACGGTATTTCATATCCGATGTTAAAATATTGTCCGCCTTACGTAAAAGATAGATGAGCGCACATACTTGTAAATATCCGATCGTGCAAAGCCAATTTGTACTAGAACCCTTTAATCCTCGAGAAATCCCCAGCATAATTATTCCTAGACTATGAGTTTGTACCCTAAAAAGGCTGATAGCAACGTATTTTGACTCACAAATGAAACACTTGGTTTCACCCTCTTCACGGCAGATTGACACTCAATAGAGTCCATATTTAGGGAAGCAAGATTTCGAAGTCGATTCAAACAGGTCCGCCTGTGACTAGACTGCTTGAGAGCGGGAACAAGTGACCTAGTCAATGCGGCCACCTTTGGACCTATTGTGACAAACTCTGTAGTCACAAAACATCCCAAATTTAGAAGTCATTCAGAGTTCTGAAATCTTCTTGGCAGATTTGTCCGCAATTTCTGCGATTCTAGGCTATAGTTTCCTAAGTAACGAAGTCTGGTCCAGATTAGACAGTTACATTGACACAACAAACTTTCAGATGTTACCTCTTCCTCGTTACAAAATCTACAATAGTCATTCGGGCTTAACTTCTTGTTATATGGGTGTTTGTTTACCCTACAATGCCAGTTAGAAAGCCTGAGACAATGCGAGTAACAGTTCTCGTTAAACTTGGAATTTCTATCAGGATCTTTCTTCTACAGGATCTTTTTGGCATGAAGATTTTTGCGACTCTTATATATTTTGTTTCCATCCAATATTGATGTGATTTTACCTCTAGCCATTGATTTAGATTGTACTTCGTGGAATACAACTACTGGCGGCCCCTTTCCTAGTGAGTTCAACTGTCTCTTCAGTCCTCATCTGCCTCTTCAGTCCCTATATGTCCACTGTGACCCAGCACCTAGATCAGATGCACTATGTTGCTAGATAGGTAGGTAGGTAAAGCGCTCGTCCGAAGGGCGCACTTAGGCCATCATTGATCCCTTGTGATACCGCATGAGACACAAGTCCCAAACCCCTTCATTAAATGCCCTCCTGAAAAAATCAGTTTCATCCATATTTCATACAAAATGATCACAGCTTTGCTCCCACTAATCACTTAAGGAGAGATTTTTGTGGAAACATGAATTGGGAGGTATTTAACATTCAAACTTTTAATGCAATTAATAGCGACCATGATAGCTTCCATGTCAGATATGGGTATTCCCACAACAACTTAACAAACATTTCAGATTCAACAATTTATTCTCAATTTATCAGCTGTGTTCACCGCAAACTCTTCCAAGATATTCTTCAGAGTCGGCCTCATGTATTGGCAGCTGTTTCTTTCAAAAGATGGGCAGATATCAAAATATTTAATCTTCCTTCAAATGTTCATAAAGACACAGAGATGGTTCTACGAGATATGTTTCACATGGCATCTGAAATTGTTTGATATGTCTCATTAAGTTAGCCTGCGTCCAGTGTCTCCACGGCGTCGCAGTTGCCTGGTCTGGCATGAGCAGACTGCCCGAATTAGCACCAATCACAATCCGCACACTGTCCTGTGACTTCTCAGTAGGAAATGTCATCACGAATACTAAGACAATTACTCGCCTATTAAGGAAGTGCTCGTGGATCTCCCTCGGACCCATATTCTCTCATAAGGATTTGCATGCTAGAAAGTCTTCACAATAGTCCTGTCTGGCAGACCTGTTGACTAATCAGCGTGGAATGTTCACTCCCACGTTTAAATTGTTCCGTTCAATTTATTTGAGTTTGTATTTCTTTCTATACACTTTTTCTTGGCCGGCTTATCTATTGAACTGTCATCGAATGCGTCAGCATCCACGGCCACAATGGAATAATCACCCTTATAAATCCTGACTTCATCTTGTCAGGTCTGACGCGATTTCCAACTGGGTGAGTACAATTTTCTAAATTTGTAGATGCAAATTTAAGAATAGCCTACAACTGCGACGGTGCAGAGCGTGCCAGGTAACGACTGTACAACCATCTACCTGCTGCGAGCTTTTGCCACGCTATTTTCGTATTCAGACAGGTGGCACAGCCAAAGCCCCAGCAAAGCAGTGCAGCCGTCCGCACGCCACGCCACAGCAAAGCACAACATAACGTACGCGAGCAGAGACTCACACACAGCCGCAAATACCCACACAAGCAAACGACCGCAAGCATAACAAGCGCAACAGCGACAATGGCGCGAAACGCTTCGTTAAAAATTCAATTAAAAGGACTGCGTGGTTAGCTGCGATCATAACACATAAAGTGAAGCAAATGCGCCCCCGCTCTTTGCGTTGCGCTGCATTGCGTGTCTGCTCGAAGTCCCAACACTTGCGCTTCTCCCGTCCATACCACCCTATGCGAGTCTGTATGTGTTTGTGTGGGTGTGTGCGTGTGTGTGTGTGTGTGTGTGTGTGTGTGTGTGTGTGTGTGTGTGTGTGCTGGAGCAAGGGGTGATTTCGTGGTCGGGGCTGCTCCACAGAAAATTCAAATTTTCGAGTCATGTAATTACGCGCAGTATTTTCTTTGGTGTCAAAGAAAACTAACAAAACCAAAACAAAAGGATCCGTATCTGTGTGCATGCACCTGTCCTTCAAAGGACAATAAACGTGCACACAAATGTGCCCACACATGCGAGTAAGCAGCGACAGAATCACGCTCCCAGCCAAAACGCCCGGCGCAATAACATTCCGAATCCTTCATTTCGACATCAAAATATCTCATTTCAATCAAATTACTGAGCGAGAGTGTGGGTTTGAGTGGGGGCGACTGCCACGCATGGAGTGATGTCGGCATCTACACTGCTAAATATCTTGCTCCCCAAACTGGTGGACAGAGATTTGCATTTAATTATAGTAATCACAGTAATTATATTTAGTTTGATAATAATTATAATAAAATAACAAGGATAATTTTTATGAATGCAACAATTGCAATAATAATAATAATAATAATAGAAAGAATAAATAAATATAACAGTAATGAAAATATTAATAATAAAATAATAATTAAAATTATTATTACAATTAAATAATCATATTATACTGTTAACAATAATTACAATCATAATTTCTATAAAGTTAATATTTACAATCTTAGTAAATCTTCAAATTTAGTAGAATCGCTCGAAAAACTGGACATAGTAAGGAGTAAAACCCATTATCGAGTACGCTGAACGCAACCCGCTTTCGAAAGTAAGCTCTGGAATACGAGCTACATTCGATTAAGAAACTAGACCCTAAACAGATGATATTTTTATAAAATTTTGATCATTTATCGAATTTAAATCAATGCAGCTCATTCGATTCGACGCACTCGTACACTGATTCAACCAATTTATATGGAAAGAAACAATTTTCAAAATTGAATTTGTGATTCTTCTGTTGCCTACGATTCTTGATTAGTAGAGTATCCAGTTTCTTAACACTCTACCACTGCTCATAAGGCACGAGGTCTACACTGCTCGAGCTCTACCACTGCTCGAGCCTTATTGTCGCTGAGAACCGGTGGAGACACTCGCCATGCTCATCATATACTTCTGGCAATGGAAAAACATTAATATTCAATGATATTCGAGACTTCCACACTTATGCGTTAATCTTCGGATCGATGAACAACACGAGACCGTGCTCAATGACCGCTTTCACACAATGCTATACCACAAACTCTTGAGCCCTGAGGACATCTTCAAAAGCTCCGGCCTTCATCAAACGGACGAATATACAAAAGAATGTTACCCTTTAGCCGCCCTCTGTGGACTAGTGGTAAGCCTGCTAGACTCACACTCAGAGGGTAGCAGGTTCAAACCTTGCCACGGGCTTGGTCTCAAAAATGCTTCTTCGGGTCGAAAAAGACTCAGTCGCTAGTACTCATTCTACTAAACCGAGGCAGTCATAATTAATTATGTTGTGAGATACTATAACACGAGGGTTACTATTTATATTTCAGGAATAGCAAATAATAACAAACATTTTTAAATGAAAATGGCTTTATCAATACACTTTTGCATTCGTTCACACCATTTGTCATAGCAGTTTTTCCATTCCTCTTGAGACACCTCCAAAACATGGTTTTTGAACGCTTCAACTGCTTCTTCGGCGCTCGTAAATCGTTGACCACGCAGTTTACTTTTGATATTCGGGAACAAGGAGAAGTCATTGGGTGCCAAATCAGGTTTTACGAATTGCTCCGAAGACTTCCTGCAAACAAATGGTCGTGTACCACTCAGAATTGACCGTCCTACGTTGCTCAAGCGGAACAGTGGCCACATGACCCATTCGGCCGAAGAAACAGGCGACCATTTTCTTCGCTGTGCTTCTTCCACGAACAACTTTTATTGGATTTAGCTCGTCTTGGTATACCCACACGGTCGATTGTTGTTTTGTTTCCGGCTCATACGCATATATCCATGATTCGTCCCCTGTCACGACTTTATACACATCTTTTGAAGCACCACGGTCGAACTTATCAATCATTTCCTTACACCAATTGACACGAGCCTTTTTTGAGCGATTCTCAAATTATGTGGGATCCAAAGCGATCAAATCTTTCTTACAGCACAATGTTCATGCAATATTGAATGTATGGAAGTGGAAGTAATGTCCAAGGTGTCCTCTATTTCACGATATGTCACATGACAATATTGCATTATCAGTTCACGCACTGCATCGATGTTTTGTGGCACAACAACCGATATCCAACGAAAACCTTCTCTTGAAATTTCCCTTTTTTGGCCAAATTGATTTTCTTAACTCACTGTAAACAAGACAAATAGCAGTCGTACACCAATACGTTGTGAGTACGTTAATGGTAAAAAATGTCAAACTTTATTATAGTGTTGCCAGATTTTATACATTAGTGTTGCCAGACATTAGTGTTGCCAGTTCCCTAAATATAAATAGTACCCCTCGTAATAATATTCATTCAATTCATTTCAATACACTTCCTTCTGGATTCAAAATACTTTTCGATTGGCATAATCGGAAATCTAACTCAGTCAAGCAGAGATCGGTTCCATATATTGTATAGATCGCCAGCCAAGCAACGGATATCCCACAGCCACACATGTCTATTGATACCTGTCTGCCTTCCTCTGAAAAAGAGTTACCAATTTTAAGTCTGCACAAATATTCCAGGCATGCTCAAAGCATTTCACCACATTCATTTATTTCAGTGATAAACAAATCTCTTTCGTATTAGTACTGATTTGCAATCGAAGTTGAATTTTTTGTAGTATGTCACCTGGAGAGGAACTGCCTTAAAGCTGCTTTTCGATGAATCGATAAACAATCGCGAGTCTTCGGATTTATATTCATTGTGCATTGTAGGTAGGTAGAAGAGCGCACTTAGGCCATCATTAACCCCTTGTGATACAACATGAGACCTCTTAGTTAAACTACAAGGGTTAAGCTTCGAGGCAAGTGGATATGCAGACGATCTGGCTGTCATTACCAGCGGCAAGTTTGTCAGAACAGTATCCGATATTATGAAGCAGGCTCTAACCTTCATCAGATTGGTGTAGCGCAGAGGGGTTAGGCATGAATCCTAGCAAAACCATTCTCGTTTCTTTTACAAACAGATTAAAATTGAACCTTGGTGCAATCGCTGTTGACGGAATCAATATACAATATTCCGATGAGGTCAAATATTTAGGTGTAGTTCTGGATAAGCGACTGAATTGGAACTCTCACCTAAACTCGGTGATAAACAAAGCCACAAGAGCAATGTGGGCCTGTCGGAGTCTCTTTAGTAGAACATGGGGACTAGACTCAAAAATGATACACTGGTTGTATATAATGATGGTTAGACCAATCATTACCTATGCAGCCCTTGTGTAGTGGCCTAAGACAACACAAGAATCTGGTAAGAAAATACTTACAAATATTCAAAGGCAGGCTTGCCTGGCAATCACCGGTGCCATGCGAAATTGCCCAACCGCTACTATTGAGGCCATAATAGGACTATCCCCACTACATACATTCGTAAAAAAATGTTCTGCTAGAAGCGCATTGAAGATGAAAATCTTGTCTAGACAAGAACCTCATGACTATGGTCATTTCAATATTTTAAAATACATACCGGATCAAAACATAATCTGCTCAATAACGGATTATATGATCCCAAAAGGACAGTTTGTTCGCAATTTTGAGATTATTATCTCAGACCGTGATGAATGGGACATAGGAGGACCTTGGGTCGACCCTAGAAGTCTAGAATGGTTCACAGACTGTTCAAAGACAAGCACCGGAGTCGGTGCAGGGGTCTATGGACCAAATACCAAAATCTCAGAGCCAATGGGCAGGTGGCCTAGCGTCTTCCAGGCTGAAATTCAAGCAATCTCAATCTGTGTGAGGACAAATCTGACAAGGGGTATCAAGGGCGCACACATAGCTATCTATTCAGATAGTCAAGCTGCATTACAGGCATTAGCTTCATATTCTTTAGAATCGAAACTGGTGGAAGAATGCTTCAACAACCTACAATCTCTAGGGGCAACAAATAAGGTTGCAATTTGCTGGGTCCCGGGTCACTCGGAGATTGAAGGCGATGAAATTGCTGACAGGCTGGCTAGGGCCGGTTCCGCAGCAAACCTCATAGGTCCGGAGCCATACCGTGGTATCAACTAGGCGGAGGCTAAATCCAGGGTAGATAACTGGGAACATAGTCTCAGAATGTCACACTGGGAAGGGATAGAGGGACTTCGACAAGCCAAAAGACTGATAGGGCCACTCACCTACAATAAAGTATTGCGCAATATGTGCAAAGCAAACATAGGGAAAATAGTAGGTATTCTATCAGGTCTTTACTACCTGAAATATCACCTGACTAAAATCCAAATTCTTGAGGATACGAGTGCCGGCTCTGTCTAGAAGAACACATACTGTGCGTTGGCACGAACCAGAATGAACATATGCCACCATGACCAGCTAGCTCTGGAAGAAATAAAGAATGCTCCTGTTATGCACATTCTCAAATTCTTTCATAAAGTGGAAGAGATAATGAAGGACCATGGCTTTCAGTTACTTCCTTTTTTTAGAGAAGGAACATCTAGTCAGAAAAGAACCTGATAACTATAATTGTGACGCTTTGACATCACCAAACGGACGAAATGCTATGGCACTGCGGAAGAACCGCCGCTACTAAACCTATAGGGCATAGTAGATCGGACAGTTGTGATCACATGGATCATTAATGACAAATGTAGTATGACACAAAAGATATTTTAGGTCGCAGTGCCGGCCATGGGGCAAACTACAAAAACTAAATTATGATTACCACATGAGACACAACTCCCAAACCCTTTCAGAGGTCCAGCCATTTGGAGTTTTTAATGAAGCAAATGATGGAGCTTATCTTCTTATATTAGAATTCTTCCGTGGATGTTATATGTGGATCTGTAACGTGGTTTCATGGTATTAAAAATTACACATTCTACAGATATAATAAGTTAGGGTTGAATAGGAGAAGAGGACCAATATATTGAAGAACTTACCTCAATGTTGTTGTGACATTGAAATTTTGAATGTTAATCTATTTGATAGGGATATTCTAATTCTTGTGTCTTAGATTTTGTCAGCTTGAGACCTTTTCTCTCTAGTATCCACAAATGTAGCTATGATTGCTTTTTAATTTATGGAGATTTCAATGTGCAACATGGAAGTTATATGAGTTCGTATCAACTGGTGGTTTATCTGGCAGTTTATTCTGTTGTGCGTACTGATTGGGAAAGTGATGTCAAGCTCAGCTTTCCTGATTTCTTTCTGATATATGATAACTCATCACTTTATTATTTTCTTTATCAAATGTAATCTCTTATTTCTGATCACGTTTTAATATTTTGTACTTTACGCTTTCCCGCCATGCTATTCCAGACACTAATATGGTTTTAGCCCGAGACAGAGACGAGTGGTTGCTCTGCTCAAGATTATGGATGCTATTAGTTTAGCAAAGTTTTGTATTGTTTCTGTGCCTCCAGGGCTTCTCTAAAACATTTGAAAGACTCCGAAATTTTTCTCTATTTGTATTTACTTATGCCACATGTCATGTATTTGGACTACGGAGTTTTCACCCTATGAGTTCCTGGAGAGCAAAAGGACTTAGAAGTAGTATTAAAAATTACTTACAAGTCAGAAACTGCATTTTATTACACAAACCAAATGACTATAAAAGACCAATGACTATGAAGACCGAGGACTAGTTGTCCGATAACTATGACTACCGAACGCTATATATATCCAAACATCACTTTTGTCGAATCTTCAGCTAAAATAATTGACGTGATTTGAAGCGATGTACGATATTATCCAAATTGCGTTGCATAGTTTGGCTGTGATTGGAATTGGTAGGTTTCCAATTACCGGTTTCCAATTGGTAGGTGACAATATTTCGTAGGTTGGACCTGGATTTGTCGGAGCTTTCATATTTTAGGAATGTGGCATCGGCAAGTGAGCACATCTTGTCTCGGTGTATGACACACAAACTACACGATTTGGGTCGGATACAAATACGCGTGGCATTCAACGGAATTATGTGCTTCCAGATCCGTCCAAGTCATGGGGATACCTATAAATTAATCAGTTCTTGTGGATTAATACCTCAACTAAACAGTGCAAATAAATAATGTTGATCAGAGACAGTATAAGAAACCTCATATAAATAATAAAATTATAGAAACATTGGCGACAGATATTTTCTATAATGCCATCGTTTGAATCGTTGTTTAAACGCCGCTGACATTGGCGAAAGTGTGAGTAGGCAATCAAATCTCTCAATTTGTCATCGTTCGTAGTAGCTGAGGCTTTCACAGATCCTCACTTGGAGAATTTTATGCCCCATCGGATTCCACTCAACGCTAGAGCTGAATCCGAACGACACTCTGATAGTGCGGCGAGTCACATAGAGCGCCACATACTCGACCAAGAGATGCCCCGATTTCATGAAACGGTGATGACACCTGGTCCCCAAGAAGTAGCGATTTCAAACCATTGCCCTTCTGCTTATGAGGTGATGCAGAATCCATTCTCCTGTCGACGCTGACAAATCGAGAACAACTGGAGAGCTAAGTGAGAATTAGAAACGGATAATTCCTGAAATTCAGCGCCATTAACGTGGAAAAATCGTTGAAAGCTCAATTTTCTGAATGAGCCTCCCCAACCGAAACCATAGATACCAAACAACCATCGACGTGGTATTCCGAACATACTGCTGTCATCTGAATTTCAATAGTCAATAAAAACTTAGGGAAGTCTCTTATAAAACTTGGTTTATTTTGTTGAAAACCCCGTGTATTCGGATATTTACGTATACAGGTCCAATCACAATGGAAGAATGGAGTTTTTCAGTCCACAAAATGTGAGCGGTTAATTCTGCTTCTATTTGAATACTTCAGTGCTTGAGCGAAAATGGACCGGGGAAGAGAAGTACATTTTTATTTTCGATTTTAGTGGACGCTCTTTACGCAAATGGGTGCAAATGCCACATCGACATATTATCTGTGGGTTAATCTGTGAAAAGACTTTGCACAATTTGTTAAAAAATTGTATTCAACTTCGAATGCTATATCGAATGCAATTTCCAATCCTAATAGTGGTGTGCCTCTTACGATATTCATTTTTATCCATGGTCATTGGCTTTCGGTAGGCATGGATTATTCTCTCATAAACACTGCTGTGGGGATGAGAAGGAGGAGACTGTGGTGCATCTCTTCTGTATGTGCGCGGCTCTAGCTAGAAGCAGAGCGGGCTCTTGAAGCAAATACGCTTTCAGCTCAACTTACGGAAGTGTCCAAACAAATCCTGCGCTTTTTTAGGGCTTCGAAATTGTTTCACGAGTGATGTTGGGGTGCAGTGTTGCGCGGTGGTATCGCAATGGACCCATGATGGTCTAAGTGAGTTGGTCTGTTGATAGGCTGCCACGAAAATCTTACCTAACCTATGCAAATAATACTGGAAAGCTGGTTTATTCTAGACACAGATTTCCCAGTAGTTGATTTTCACGCATCAATATACAAAGCTAATATTTGGAACGGAGTTTAGTTCGTTGCAGAGGTATAAGAAATATTTTATTATTTTACAATTTTAATTACTATTTCAATTACTTATCTGAGAAATTTATTTCTCCAAGTGTTAAGAAAATCAATAATGTGCAGCCTTGATTAACACATGATGTGTTGCTTGCTTGCGAAGCCCAGAATATACAGAATTGTACACACTTGTGCTGGAAGCAGATTTAAACAAATTTACAATATTTATTGAGCTAATTGTATGTGTGGAAATCTGAAGCCACTAAAATAACAAAAATATCCTTTCAATCAAAACTTTGTAAAGATTTACCATCAAACAAAAACACATTACAACAATGTGAAGAACTGGGGGAAATATAAACATACCTGAGAGCAATTAAATAAAAATTCAATGAATGAATATTCCTTGGAATCCATCCCTCTCAATGCAAAGAAGCAGTAACTTTGTAGCTGATGAATATCTGATATACAAGTAATTGCCTGATGACGAATTCAGTTGCACCGCTGGGACCGAGGAGGACGTGGTAGAAAGGTTGATTTCAGATAAATGCTACTGTAGAGGATAATAATCAACTTCAAGTAAATAAAAATGTTTCTCCAAATACAATTTCTACACGGATGCATAATTAAAATATTTGTTTGAACTTATCCGTTATTTATTGATATGTGGAATATGGTCAATGTGACTCCAACTGACTCGAATTGCTAAGAAATCAACGGCCAATTCCCCGTCAGAATTTCAGCTTTTAAGTATATTGCGTATACCTATAACAATATTTCGCCCTAAGTATATCTAGTAATACACGAACTGCTCTCTAATTATCTATTTGTGTATAGAGATGGCCACAGTGTCTCCACTGTTAAGCTAAAGTCATCGAGCGTTCGACAGTGGCTGATGTAACCATTCGATTTCTTTAAAGCCCGCGACAACATTGACCACAATAATCTCTTAAATAAGGTAGGTAGGAGTGGCAGCCTAGTTTGCCAAAAGCACACTTGAGCACACATAATGCCGATAATCTCTTAAATAAGTTAAAGTTGTATTTCTTTGATAAACGCTGACAAAAATTCGTTGCGAATAAACGTTCAGACCGTCGCAGACAAGAGTCGAGGGCGCCACGAAGATCTGCCTACCCCTGGTCCTATTTGGCTTTGCATTTTCATGAATAGCACTGTACATTGGTGCAATTGCTCAAGTTGGTGTCCTGACAAATATCCAAGCCGTGCTCTTGCCAAAGAAAACTGAGAAAAAACACATTCTTAAATGTGAATTATGGCATCAGGAACCAGGTACGTAGAAATCAGACCCAATTTGCTCAAATATACCTATCTCGTCCATTGGGCTTATCAGAGGAATAAATTAACATCATCATGAAAGATCTTCATGCGATTTTCCTATGGATATGTCAGAACAATTCAAAGTTGAACACTTCTCCAGTGAAGCATTATAGTATATTGCACCATGTCGACATGTAAAATAATGCCTCCGACATTTGGTAGCAACAAATTTCCGTTTGTGATTAATTCGGGTAAATCGGGCGTCTTCGAGCACCCTTTACCCTTGGAAGGCGAGGCAATTATATGTCATCATTAAAAGCTATGTCACAATGGCGCGTGAGGTCGGTCGCGCGTTTGACAGTTAAAGTAGCAACAATGTAATTATATGAAGCAATTCGAAATGCGGCTTCACGCGTTTGATCGTAAATTTTTACAAATATCGTAAACGCGTTCAAAGCGCCCGACTGCGGCAAATTTCTAGTCGGTCGTGCGCTTGACAAGCAGTGTTGCTATTTTAGCCGCTCTCTTCCAAGAAGTACGGCAACACTGTTGACAATAAAATTTCCAATTATCCAAACAATTGGCACTTTATTTCGAATTTCTAAAAGTGGAGTCCTTTGAGGAAAAATTAATAAAGTTAGTGCGGGCGCGCTATTTCGTTTTAAGAACGCATACATCACGCATTATACAAACGATATCGTAAACGCGGAGTAAACGTAGAGTAAACGCCGATAAACGCGCGACCGACATTGTGATATAGCCTTTAAGAGCATATCTAGGCTAATTTACGGAGGGGTACTACAGAGTTGAGTATAAGGGAGGGAGACGTGGGAACAGACACATTTCCAGTGTATGGCTTTATAGCATCAATTTTCTTATCCACATAAAGTTTAGTCCACAAATTATGTACAGGTCTTAAGTTTTAAACATCTATAAATAGTGGGCGTGGCTCTTAAAATGCCCCGCCAATTTTTGTGTGTGTTTCATACTAGTACTGTGAACCCTCGTGTGCAATTTCGCAGCTGCCTCTTGTAAAGGTAATGATTTTTGGATAATTGTGGGCTTGGCAGTGGTGATTTTCTTCAATCCCTAGTAAGTACCCAATGCACATTACTGCAAATTTTGTTTATATATTATCAATAAGAGCATAACTAGATTAGTGTTCATTTTATCCAGAATATTCTCTTTATGGAAAGTGAGCGTTGTTTTTATGTGAACAACTCCACTTCTGGCATATGGCTTTAAAATGTCAACATACTCTCACAGATCCTAAGATATGAGTATGAGCTAATAGTGGGCGTGGCAGTTAATATATATCAGTCTAATAGGACCGATATCTATATTACTGCAAATTGTACCATCAATTGGAGCGAAGCTTTAATCATTTTAAAAAATGTGCCTAGAATTGTATATATAGGAGGTAGGTGTGGTCTTTGTCCAAATAGTCTCATATAACTATTTGGTTCTGTCTTAAGGTCCAGGCTATACGTTTGCAAAGTTTCATTACGATAATGGGTTTGAAAAAATAGGCCACACACCGACAGACGGACAAATTGAAAATGACTCTAAAAGTCATTCTGATCATTTGTGTATACCTACCACGCCTCCTTCTGACAAATTGAAAATGACTCTAAAAGTAAATCTGATCATTTGTGTATACCTACCACGCCTCCTTCTGGCAGTAGAAACACAGTTTATCCCCACAAACTTCGTATACCCTTAAAAGTAAAGGGTATATTGCAGGGACAATAATGTTAGAAATTTGCTAATTATAATTATAATACTCGTAATGTAGTAAAATAGTTATCAATATATAAACTAATATAATAACAATTTAATTAGAAATATTTTTAAACAATAATTGTAACATCAAAGGTAATAATTATCAAACAGAAGCCTGTTGAAAACTTTTTTGTAAATCTTTTAAATTCTTTTAAAGAAGTCAATGGTAGGCGAGGCGCTGATGTTAAGTTGGCCATTTTTTTTATTAGCCTTCCTTACGGGCACAATCGTCCGTCATCTAAAATGTCATTAAGCTATAAAAATGTTGGAACATTGGCCGTGGTAGTCCAAAAATGCCGCCCTCATTTCACACAGAGCCTAGTAAAATTCAAAAGGGCATCACCACCATTATTTATTCAATATTATACCAGGATTTAAAGCAAAGGTGTGGTCATTTTCACCTACACAGCTCAATCCGAACTAACTTAGTATGTCCCTTTAAGGGCAAACAACATAAACAATACACTGCCCCGTGAGTTGCTTTGAATGATTTCCTATATGCAAATATCTTTGTCATAATCTCTTTAACAATAAATTGTTGGTGTAATCAATCCTACACACATTTCAAAGTAAGCGACTGCAAGCGAGTCGAACGATCATGCCGCATGCTCTAGTACGACATTGGCACTATTAGTTGTCATATATGAGTCATCAATGATATTATCTCTTTCTGTAATAAATGCGGCTACATTTGCAAACTGTTGTGTTCACTTCTGAAGCAAATTACAGTGAAGGAGGACGCCTTGCTTTTAAGCGAATCCTGCAAACAAAGCTTTTAGGAACACTTAAAGCAATCCTGCGATCTAAACTACTTCCATAGCAGTGTTTATGTCAGATTGTGCTGCTTTTTGCAATTCAGTTAAAATGAGCACATGGAGCTCAGTGGGAATTCCACCGCTGTGCAACGATAATACTTCATACTGCCACTCCCAAACTTTATTACATTTGAATACACTTTTTAATACCTAAAAACATTGTTGCACTTGATAAGCAGACGTAGACCCCCCACTCTCGTACAGGGTATATTTGTTTATGATGGAATTGCGTCTATAATTAAACAAGCCATGTTCATATGGACGCACCTTGTCAACAACACGCCAACCCCCCCCCCAATCCCCTCCTCCTCCAGTTATCCACTTCAAACTCATCCAGCACTATACAAAAGTATTCACCCATCATTTCGCTCTTATCATTTCAGAAACGCTTAAAAGGAGCAGCATGTGAAGCAAGCTTAATTTGTATAATCCTGTATACACACATACACACACACACATTCAAATACATAGATGCGTTCATATGTATAACATTGAACAAGTCACGTTAGCATAAGCGGGGCACACTATAACCGAAATCGCAGTAGCAGCCACAATCGGAGCCGCATCCAGAACCTGAGCCGCAGCGAAATCAGCATCCAGTCCAGTCCAGCCGACCAACGAGCTATCCGGCCAGCAGCCGGCTGCAAGCAAGCACTATATATTGCTTTATATGGAACTTAACAACCGTATTTAGGGTGTCACGTATCACTTAACACTACAACAAACTTACCACTTCTGCTGCAATAAGCAAAACACAAAGAACAAAGAACAAACCCAAACCAAAACCAAACAAATCCAAGACGCAACGCAACAACGAAAGCAACACCAAACTGTGAGCCACAAAATTAAATACAAATCCACAACAAATACAAAAACAAAAACAAAAACAAAACAAAGAGAAAATCAAAATCCAAAGGAAAACAAAAACAAAAACAAAAACAAAAGCAAAAACAAAAAAAATACATAACCAAAGAAACTAGGAACTTCATTTTAGGATATAACCAAAATTAATCAAATTGGAAGAAATGTTGAGAAAATTTACTTTTATAAAAGCTGAACAAATAACTGTAAAAATAAATTAAACACACACACACACACACATACACACACCAACACAAACTCACTGACTCGCTCACTCACTCACTCACACACTAACATACAAAACTATAAACGTAGGTTGTGCTAAACTAAAGAAGTACTTTCCGCTTCCAATCTATCGATTCACCTATTGAATGAGTAGCGCCGCTATGCACGCGGGCACTATGTCAGTGGAGTGCTTGCCAGTGACGAGCAAAATAGTGCTCGCCAAGAGCTCCGTTTCTCCGGCGGTGTACGCGACCGCCACATCCGTCGCGTACTGCACCCCCGCTGAACTACATAACGCACAACAACAGCACCTCGGACCGCGTCAGCATGTCAAACAGCTGCGTCCGCAAACTATCTGCGCTGTCCCCAAGCAGCCGCTGCAGAAAGCGGACCTCTCCGAATTGACCCGAGAATCGCAGCATCCCACGATTTTGATTGTGAAAAAAATTTCGACTGTCGGTGTGGGCAAATTCGCCACTGTGACAGCAGAGAGAGCAGACAAATTGACAGCGTCCACGTCAACGATAGCGGTGTCAGCGCACAATTGCGGCCAGAACAGCAAGCCGCGCAAGCTCCGTATTCTCCCAGTGGACGCCCTGGAAGATGTGACAGCCGAATTCGTGCCCATCACGGAGAAGCACTTGGAAGAGGACTCCGACTTGTGCAAGTGTTTGGAGTGGTCGGCGGCCCAGTCGCTGATTGAAATGAACTCTAAGGACACGCGGCGTCGCAGCGGACGCAAACGCTTGTGTTTCACGCCGTCACTTGAGGCAGGTGAGTGCCATTTACGCTCTGTTCGTACTCGTGTCTATTTAATTATTTACTTTTGGGGTCGCATTTGGGGCATTGTGGGGAAATATGAGTTATGTGAAAGTTGTGATAACAAATTATTGTGTGGGAGCGGAACGATTTCAAAAAGACTCAGCCGTGATAACACATATTACTGAATATTCTGGCCTACCACCACTCCATGAAAGTCCTCATATGCTAACTGCAGCAGTTCTGGCTGTGAACATCGCAAGGAATTTCATTTTATTCGAGAGTTTAACGAACTTCAACTTCTCATCGTACTCGTACCCCGGCTTTGAATATCCGTCCGAGCGTCAGCGCATCGTTCATATTAGCTGCCTCCTTGTATGATGTATGAACGTAGATAGCTAAAGCTCTTCAGGAGTTGATACTATGCTATATTTTCCCAAATGAGAACCGCGGTCATGGTGTGTTCAGGGACACTGCTTATAGCCACACTACAACAAAATTGTTTCCTCTTCTCTGATTGTTATAGTCCGTCGCTACGGAGAATACCAGGCAACAACTGCTTTCCTTTACAGCTCCAACAAAGTTGTTTGCAGAAAGTATAATCAGGAAAATTCAAAATATATTACAAGAATTCAGAACAATCCGTTTGTTTGTGAACGAATTTAGATAATGATGTTGCTATTGAGAATAATTCCTGAGACTGTACCAGAACCGTTATATATCCGGTCACTTCCTCATCGCACATGTCAAGCCGCACATCCGGCAAGGACTGCAAGTTATTCAAACAAATATTGTGTGGAATTTGTACATTGGTAGATGGATGAACTGATCAAAGAGAATATCTTGTGTACAGTAAACTGTGTCAAGAAATCGCTGCAACTGAACAACTCAGAACTGGCGGTCTCTGTGTGGAATTTCTACATTGGTAAATGTATGAACTCATCATAGAGAATATCTTGTGTACAGTAAACTGTGTCATGAAACCGCTGGAACTGAACAACTCAGAACTGGCGGTCTCTGTGTGGAATTTGTACATTGGTAGATGGATGAACTCATCAAAGAGAATATCTTGTGTACAGTAAACTATGTCATGAAACCGCTGGAACTGAACAACTCAGGACTGGCGGTCTCTGTTATACAAGTACATCAAGTTTCCATTTATATTAGACACAAATTGTCTGACGTCACTGAATCAAACACAATTCTGGTTTATTGGGGTCATAGAAACTCATGCGACGCGAATGTGGCTTAAGGATTTTTCAAATGACTGCTGTAGCCAGCAGTTGGGATCGAGGGGAGCAGAAAAAGATTGCCCCATCTCCTCAGTGGCATTTGCCTAATCACTCAACACGAGAATACATCAATCTGGGAAATGTCTGCAGAACTAAGGTAATCATTCTTGCCTGCATAGTTTGACTATTGGAATGGGGGAGGTGGTGATACATTGCCAACTCAGTGGACTATTTTGATCCAATGTAGCCTCTGACTCACTTAGGCTCACTGATGTCCTAATGTGATGTAAACATCTTCGCCACTATTAACAACAGAGCAACAGTTTGTCAGTTTGTTGGGTAAACAGCTAAACCTCTAAATGGCCTGATAAAAATACTTCTATAGTTAGAAAGTTATCTTTCGCATTAGAAGTGGTTCTAGAACAGACACCTTTAACATGGTACTTGTACACGGTCTCTTGGATATCTTTTTATGGTGCACCAATTACTTACAACAACAATGAATCAGGCATTGGTTGAATTCCTCTTGGAGATCAGCATATTATTATGGGTGGCTTTGGTGACATTTGATATACATTTCCAGTGACCGAAGACATTTGCTTCAGATTTTCAATGATTTCTTGTTTTGTTGCAGAATCTTCAGCGACAGGGCCTAAGAAAGTGGATTTCCTCCGGTATCTACTTAGATAGGTCCTATTAAATCAATAGTTTCGAAGGTTCTGTTTGTTTCTGACAATAATTATTCTAATGAGAGTTTTGTAGAGTTCCAATTTGAAAATCAGAATATGATTGGGACCCCCCCGGTACATGTAAATCTGGACGAACTTTTCTTTCCACTTGGTAGTGGTTAATGCGTTAGAACTTTGACTGTCAGGCTACTCTCCTTAAGGCAATATACATCTCCGATTACCCGGAATATCCTGAAACAAATCCGCGTTCTGTGGTGATCGTTCAATAAAAGCATAGTTCATAATTCACAATTCTTGTTATAATGTATGAAAAACCCGGAATATCCTGAAACAAATCCGCGTTTTGTGGTGATCGTTCAATAAAAGCATAGGTCATAATTCACAATTCTTGTTATAATGCATGAAAAACCATGGATGTGTCACCATTGGAAGTATTCTTGTAATATACTAATATTATATCTTACACCATAATTAATTATGACTGCCTCGGTTCAGGGGAATGAGTACTAGCTACTGAGTCCTTGTCGAACCGAAGAAGCATTTTTGTTACCAAGCCCGGGCCAGGGTTTTATACTGCCGCCCTCTGAGTGTGAGTCTAGCATGCTTACCACTAGCCCACAGAGGGCAACTATTCTTGTAATATAATCACTCATTTAAGCGCGAGGCACTTATGAAGCAGCGAGAAAGCGAATATGATAAGAGTGCAGTCTTTTCGCCTTGACTCTCTAACTTGACTTCACCTCTCTCTAACTTGACTTCACCTTCTATAAATTGCAACCCATTCAGGCTATTTAAGCTCTTACGCTCTGCCACTCTCCTTGGTTGGTGTTCTTGGTTTTCTTGTCCGAAGTATATTATTGCTGTTGCGTCTCAGCTGCCTCCACCCCCTCGCAGCCCACACACAGCTCTTAGTCCATTTACAAATGTGTTGATATGACAACTTATCATCGATTGAAATTATTTTTAGTTTATTGTTCCGCGAATGTTGCTGCTGCGAAGTACAATGAAAGCGTCAATAATGAAATGTGATGTGACGTAATTAGAAATCAATACGCTGCCTTGGGGGCGCATTCAACTGACCGCATGGGAAAGTAGCGAAACGCAGCATAGCTACGACTTTCGCCTTGATGCCAGGGATTGACTTTAACATTGCTGGTTGCAAACACAACGATGCTCCGAGCAGCGTCACTTGGCATGGGGGCAGAATTAATAAACACAACTAGTACTGCAGCAACACTAACAGCAAAAACACCAACAAAAACAATGAGAAGAGCCAGTGCCACAATGTCATAAAGCATGGACACGTCCAATAGCAAGCTCGGTGCCGCAGCAGTTGCAATGGCATCGGAGCACGGGGCCATTCGATGAATCGGGAGCACTCAGCCCGTTTGTGGCACGGTTTGTGGTGTTTGTTTGGTTGTTTGTTTTGCTTGGCTGGCTTCGTGACGCTTCCGTGTTTATAATCGAGCGTCGGCGAGGATGGTGCTCGCTCATTCATAGGCAACGATGTGTTTGGTCATTGTCGCCATTAAGTAATCTTACCGGACATCAGAAGTTGGCATTTGCAGGAATTTATTCGAGGTGTGCACACAGCACTTAATAAGAGTTTGAACAAGTGTTTATGGTAATTAAAGCAGCGAGCGAGCGTGCGTATGTACTGTGTTGTTGTTGTTGTTTGTGCGTGAGGTCGTGCGTGCGTACGTTCTTTTAGGTCATTCAGTGTCAACAAATACGCTTGTCATGGGCGGCCATTTGGGTAGATCAAACAGCACTGTTCGTTGCCTTTAATGACTTTCTGATAAATACTCGCGTGAACACCCCAAAATGGCACGTAAGTGTATCCTTCAATTCAATTACATTACCACTGCAATTACATTACTCAGGAATTGAAAATTACTCGCAGTACGATTATTTCAGATTCACATTTTCAATTCCTTACGTTGAACTGTAATTGACATTTTATACAATTACCAATTCCTTTCTAATGGCTTTGAATTGTTTTCCAATTACTTTGAAATAAGTTGTAGTCTGCCTCTGTTTTGATTTTCTTATGAGCTCCATCAAAGAGCAGGTCGAGCACAATTTTTCCATGGCCATCTGTCCCTGCCTTAGCATTGTTCCTAACTCCAATTCTATGGAAGATACCTCATAAATGATTGAAATTTTCTGCGTTACATCAGATTCCCATAGTTTTCTTTTATACGTTCAATTAAATTTTCGACTTAGGGCCGAAGCAAGTGACCGGAATCCACACTCCTTTAGAAGAACTGTTTTAAGGATCAACTTAAATATACACAGTTTAGAGTCTAAAAGAAGAACACTAGATATCCCGATACTCTGGTGGTTTGACCTCAAATACATTGTCTCTGGTGCCTCCCTTTCCTTTAGCTAAGATTCGACCAAGCTAACAGAATGAGTTGAATTGTGGTGGAGAGTAAGTGGGGCAACTTGTGTGTATCGTTTTTATGGGGTTCATAGCAATCCAAACCATTTTCCGATGTTGATAAACTGGCTGAGTCGGATTTTAGTCCTGAAACAGCAGCGTATTCCAACTTCTCCGTTGCGATTGCAGAAGTTTCCCGGTTAGACAGGAGGATAGTTTTCTGAACAATGTCAAGAGTGATTAATAAAACCAACGGAGACAGCAAATTCCCTTCTTTCACACTGCTTGTGGTTTGGCTCCCCAGGAAACAGTTGGTTGTTCTGCCATACTCCACACTTGACTCGATCATAACGAGCTCATGAAGTCTCTTTTCTTCCGAGAAGGAAGGAAGAAAGCGTTCGGGGCAATACTTAACAAGCAATACTTAGTTGGCAATACTTACAAGAGTCGTTCTGGTTCGGCTCTGAGCCCAGCGTAGCCTCAAGACGTCTTTTCGCTAAGTGATTGGAATAGATGCGCCAGTATGTCGGAATGTGCTTTTAGAACTTACTCTGTTATTTTATATCTGCCGTAGGGCTTCGCTGATTTTCGTCGCTTGGCTGTAGTAGGCACAATTTATGCCAGCTCTGGTGGTATAAATAGCAGAAAGAATCTAGAGCCCCATCAGAGCTGTTGCTCCCAGGAAGTGATGTACGAAGTAGTTTTGAAAGTAGTTCCTTTATGGACAGTGTTGGTTTGGTGTGTATTTTGGAGATAGATTCTATTGTGGGGCGAAGCCGCCTTCAGTTTCATTGTTAAGTAAATTAGTTGCTTTGCTTTTGTTCCACCTCTGGATTCTGTCCAGTAATACAATAATTTTTTCTATACTCCGCTAGATAAACTTTTCCTTCTAATCAGCCATATCACTGCTTCTATAAATTCATTTAGATCTTTTATTGTGGTACTCAGATTTCCAGAGTGATCTCGACTGCATGCGCAGTTTGCTCATTAGTGCTCCTGCGATGTGTGTTATCACCAAGGGAAAACGAGATGGCAACAGCAACGCATATCGAATATTCTAGAAGTGACGGTTGTAGGTTAGGTAAGGTTGGGCAGACGTGTCTGCACTTCCACTCGGAGACATCTATGTCCATTGTGGCCTTCAAAAATTCCAGGAGGAGGCATACTCGTCCGTACCCTTGATTTCCGTAAACGTTGGAAGTACCATCCCTATTGAACCATTTGGTTTTCCAGATGAAAGTGAGAAGACCCGATAAATACCACCTTCGTTATCTCTGTCAAACTTGTGAAGAAGTGCGACCCCAAACATTGAAGTCGTTTCAACTGTAGTCTTGGACATTGACGTAAAAAGTGATGAATCGACTCTATCTCTTCTTCATCATGGCAACTCCTGCTCGACGGAATACGCCAACGATAGCACAATGCTCGGTAATGACCCCCGTAAGCACCCTTACTGCAGGTTTGTTGAGCCCTAAGAGAACCTTTGTTCTCTTCATGTCTAACCTAGGCCATAAGACCCTTGGAACTTCACAGTCGTCACGATTAGTCCATAAGTTATTTGTCACTGCAATAGTGAATTCATCTACGTTCCTAAACAGTTCACATATCGGGATTTGTATTGAGGTATCTTCTTCGTTAATGTCCATTTCTGAGCCCCTTCTGGCCATTTCGTCCGCTAATTCATTCCCTTCTATATTGCTATGTTCGGGAACCCAGCAAAGTGAGACCTTGTGGGGTCCAATCTTCAGTAGTGAGGTACGAGATTTCATTACCAACTTCGATTAAACTGTCTTGGATTCTATTGCCTTAAGCGCCGCCTGACTATCCACAAAGATAGTGATATTCGAAGGTCGAATTGTACTACTTTGTATTAGTCCGGCTGCTTTCTCAATTGCATAGACTTCGGCCTGAAAGATGCTGCATGCGTCAGGCAGCCAATATGACTGTCTTGCCTGCAAGCCTTCTGAGAAAACACCCGCCCTCGTTCCACCCTCCATCTTTGAGCCGTCAGTGTAGATGGTAATGTCGGAATTACGCGTCACAGAGCCTGACTACCAGTCTTCCCTGGTTGGATAGAGAGTTGGAATTCTAGCTGTAAAGTTAGAGTCTCTAAGTCGGCTGTAACTATCCTTTGACCCTTCCGTCTTATTTCGCTCAAAATTGTACAGTGTCCATAGTTGGCAGATTACCACGTGTTGCACTCCCTTAGTCTGAGAGCACACTTGGCGGCACAACCCTGAATGAACACTCCTAGTGGTAAGCGGTGAAATAATATGTTTAAGCCTTCTTGAGGCGCGCTGCTTACAGCCCCTGAGATTCCCAGGCTAGCAAGTCTTTGTACTTTTCCAATACGGTTTTGATTACATTTCCTTCCCAACGCCTTCTACCAGACGATGGAGCCGTAGGTTAAAATTGGTCTAATGATTGTGGTGTACATCCCATACACGATGTACGGTGACAGTCCCCCTTTTTCCCCAAAGATCCTTTTACAGGTATAGTATGCAAGCCAAACCCTTCCTTCTTCTCTCCTCAATATTCTTTCTCCAGTGCAATTTATTAATGCATTCTTGGAATCCAGAATGGTAATTTCATTGTTTACTCATGTTGTGTTTAGTTGAAGGATAAGAAGTCTGTTTCTTAACAATATGACCTGCTATCGATGGCGATGAAACTTAGAAGTAGTCAGTGGGTCTGCTGCAGTGATAGATTACCATGCTAACATATCTTCCAAAGGTCAACATCATCCACTCTCTGCGCTTTCTGCTCAAAAGTAACTTTGATAGAGATTGTACTTGAAGAAAACAAATCCAGATTACTCCGAATAAACAAGTAAATAAATGTAAAGGTGAGGGGGAAATGTTTAAAATTTGTCTGGTTGTGGTTCTGAATAATCTCAATTAACGAATCAAGTTCTGGAGGTAAAGTAATAATACACTTACTTATATGTAATAATTCAGTGTCCTGATACTCGCAGTACATGGTGATAATTGCGGGTATGAGCGGCTCAAATTGCAGCATAATGTGGAGTCCAGAAATAATATCTAAACATAGATAATTTATTGAACTATACTAATGACGCGCTGATAACAATAACAGTATTCTTCGCCTTCATTGGAGTCGTAGTGATGACATTTTAAATTTCGAAGGAATTGTAACGGGCCTCGATGACAGCCTTGCTCAACACTGGAGATTGTGTCAATTATGACTGGGGCTACAACCGAAGCACCAAGCAGCATTTGGAATTTGCTGGCACTACTGTTGCCCTTTCCATACTTATAGGCTAGCGTGTAATTAAAGGTCACTCATACCGCGTGGGTGCCGGCGCTCATGGTTTGGCTGGAGGCTCTGACTAAATTATAGCAAATACAGTTTCAGTGCGAGCAGGCGAGAATTCCGAGTCGCTGCTATGATTGCGAATAGCGGCCACTTCGGCCCCGAAATGGGCACGTGTACCGACGTTAACATACCCAGGCAGCAGTTTCATTTATGCGAGTATTTATTTCATTATTTTTCTGTGTTTAAATTTCGTAGCGTCTGAGCAAATTCATTTCAGTTCATTTAGTTTCGTTTCAAGTTTGTTTTGCTTTATTTGGCTCTATTTGATATGGTTGGATTTCACTTTAAATTAGAGAAATTTTCTGTTGCTCTGTTTTGCTGCTGGCACTCGTGCCACTTGCTGCTCCTGACGGTTTCGGCGTGGGTTTGGGCGTGGGTCGGTGAGGCTTATGTTGTGGGTTTGTATCTGGGTTTCGCTTTAATAGTGAAAATATTGTGGCGCTATCGTAAGCTGTTGCTGAGGTGCTTCCACATAAATATAGCGCACTGGCATTCAATTCCCTTTGCACGGCAGTCGTTCATCGATTTCGACTTTCTGCGCTGCGCTGTGCAGTTTTCGAATACATTTTAGCTTTTTTTCGCCAATTTTTGGTTCCTTTTTTTTAATCACAACTCAGAATTTTTCTATTTACAGCGTTTTCGACGTTTTGTCGATTCTTTTGCCTTTTCCTTTGTTTTTGGTTTTTGTTTTTGTTCTTGTTCTTATTCGTAGGTTTTTTTTTTCTTTTTTTTACCATTTACGAAGCTCATTCCGCCAACAAAGTTCTAGGAGTTGAAGTTGAGAGCTGGCACCAACAGGTACGGGATGGTGCCATGCAATAAAATCCGGCCAAACAAAACAACAACAATAACAACAGCGACGGCTAAACGATAAGGTTGCGCACAGGTGGTGGTGGTGGTTAGGTGGGCAGCAGCATTTCGGCGTGCTGGCACTGCGAAATGTAAAGTGGCTCAAAAGGAGCGCAATAAACGCGGCACATTTGTATAGCGCCACGATGTGGCACAGCACCCGCAATACAACTAAGTGTTAGGGTCATAATGTATGCAGTTACCAGTTACTATCCAGGCAGGGGTAGTTTGGGTGAGTGTGCAGATGGCGCAATTATAGGCAGGCACTTGCACTTACTTGCCTTACAACGTTGGTTATCTTACACGTACTTCCAAGTGAGCCAGCCTCATTGTAAACAGGTTAATTGTTTTATGGCGAATCTGCTTGTTGTCCTCCGCTGCATCCAACTACATGCAAAGCCACGCGTGGACATATTTACAATATTAGTGGCCTAGAGCCAGTGCCGCTGAAGCAGAGCAAGCGTGATACCCTGCTGGGAATGGGCTTGCGTACTCACTCTAAACACATTTTCCTTTTTGTATTGTTTGTGCTCCAAAATATCCTTGCGTCTGCTCGTAATGCGATATTTAAATTCCCTCTACACCCTGCTAGGAGGTTTCGGGAGGGCGGTGCTGCTTAAAAATGCAAATGAAAATGTTTATTTTGCGCAGCTTAGCTGCCGGTTAAGATATGAGCATGTACATTCTCAACGAAAATTTGTGCTTTGTAATTGCGTATTGAAGACAGCAACGACAACAACAAAAACAACAATAACAACAATAATAAGCATAAGCATGAGCAGATGAATAACAACAAGCACAACAACAGTGGCAACAGGAGCAGCACCAACAAAAGTAACAGCACAGCAACAGCAAAAACAAAACATTTTCAATTAAAATGAAATTTGTGCTGCCAGCAGCTACTTGGCCATGCGTGCCACGGTGCGTATGAGTAACATGAGTGGCATGAGTGCATGAGCGCGGGCATGTGAGTGTGTGCGAATGTGTGGGTTTTTAATTTTCACTCGCTGACGCTTGAGCCACAGCTTAAAGTGCATTATCCGCAGTGATAAAATGGGTTCGCAGTTGGGAGTTGGCTCTGGGAGCGAGCAAATTGTCTACGGTGGAACTTTTTGGGATATTAAGAAAGCCGCTTCCGCATACTCGTATTGTCAATTCCGGTCAGGGACACTAGGAGGCTTGAGTTGGCAGGGCTGTAAAAAGCGATTAAAAAAAGTCGGAAAGAAACAATAAAAAAAAGTTTCCTTTAATGCTCTCCAAACTTAGTGCGCCAGTGTACGAGTAGAAGCCCGGTGGGGCTGTGTAACAAAATGCGCCGCAGTTATTGGAGTCAGGAGCTGAGGGCTGGATATACCATAGATACCAAGCGTTTTTTAGTGTTGTGTTTTTTTTTTTTGTTGTCTTGTTTTCTGTATTTTTGTTGTTCAAGCAGTTTTACATGCCTCCTTCCAGTTGCTACAATTTGTTGAGCACGACCCAACCTGCCGCCAGTTCTACTGCTGGTTGTATAACTCGTACAACTGACTGCCTCACTGTGTTGCTGCTGGCGACTGTGTACGCCGAGCAAAGTAGCAACTTACACATACACATGATAAGAGCTGACCTACAGCAGCAGCAGGAGGAGAGCATCAGCCTTTAAAATGTAATTTGTACGGATTTGTGAGTTGGTCTGCACAGGCGCTGCCTAAGTTGAATGGGATTATTATAGTTGCAAATTATGCACTTTATTTATTTAGAAATATGTACTGCCATTTTTCATGTTGTAGTGTCCCACTTCAAGCTACTCGACCACCGGCATTCAGCTCAAAACCGCCATCATCGCCATCATTGCCATCATTGCCATCGTCGTGCTTGCCCTAAAGCCCTCGACTTCCACTTGAAAGTCAAATAAATTGTGAGCAATTGCGTTCTTGAAACCCAGAAAAGGACAAGCGGATTTCGCTACATATGCGCTCAATTACGAAGGGGATTAGTTGTAGCAATGGTTTTAAGGGCTCTATGCCTGGCAACTTCTGTAACGTAAGACGACCGACATACCCACCGACAGAGAGTCCGACCGTTCAACTGGCCGCAGCACGAATTGGCGCGCCATGAGCTCTAATATGACCAAACGGGCGATACGACGATTACTTAACTTCCAATTAAAATTTCATATTGACGCACATGCACACCCATATCTCGGATTAAGGTTGTAGTATTAATTAGTGGCAGATTTGTTTTAATTCCTTCCCATTCAATGTAATTGTAACCATTTGAAGGCAAAATGAGCACAAAAATCGCATTAAAGTTAACAGCGGAACATTCGAAAGGTCCTTCGGCACATTGCCGCTGCGCTTGGCAAGGCTGTGTGGAAAGAAGGTAGTGGCAGATACTTAAACTACGTGTATAAATCTCAGTTAAGCACCAAACCTGCCACTAATGCCTAAGACAATGCTTAATAATCTGGTAAAAGAACGTGCGGTTGTTGCCCCTTTCTTTGTTTCGTATCCTTGAGAGTTATAAAATGTAATTATCGACTATAATGTTATCACTTATATTTTACTTTTTTTTTGTGTAGAAGCATCCACAACACAAGTTGTTCTGTCATTCATTCCCCATTTAAGTATATTGTGCATCGATTGTGTTGAGAGCCACTCCCCTAAAAAACCTAAATCACCTGCCGCCATATATAGTAATTCCACGTTATCAATATTCAGCTCAGGTATACATTCAAGTGGTAAAACCTAAAGTCATTGGTAGAAATAAAACACGTTCAGCAATCAAATGCCATGTTAAACCCTGTCTAGTGAGGTTTCTAAATCGACTGTGAAGACTTCACTCATCGCAAAGCCATACGTTAAAAGCTGTACACAAACTTGTATTCGATCCTTTATGATTGTACTTTACAATTCCGAATGCCGTACTCTGATCTGCACGCTTGGATGCTTTCAGAATGCAACTCAGTTTTAATCTGCTTAAAAGATACGATCAGACACTCAAAGGTAAGAGATTTGTGTCGGAACTAAATGCGGGCTTATTGTAATCGTTCATTCTTTTAATTAACCGTAAACCATCATCCGAGTATCTGTCGAGTATGCATACTTCCTTGCAATTGAGCCTTAAGAATATGCTTTTGCTTCCGAAGCCTGATAATTTACTTCCACACTGACACGCCGCTAGCGAGTAGCCTTACAGATGGTTCACAGCAATCTTGCTGTCGACTTGTACTATTCTAGCTGCATGTTGAATTAGCTTAGGTTCCTTTAGGTTTAAATGGTTCAACCCACCAATGGATGAACCACTTTTGTCGCCTTTCGCTGTCAGTCTAGGAAAATATTGTAGTGGCCCAAACAGTTGGAGCTGCAACCAACACAATTAACTTCGCAACGACTTGAGCCAAATTTGCCAGATTCTAGGGACTACTCGTATATTGAGCAGAAGATATCTACTAAGTGTGTCTAGTTTTTTCATATTCTGATTACGAGTACGAGTATTTCAGAGATCTGGCAGGGATCTCCTCATTTTCACACTATTAGAGAAGATGGTACGAGTATTTCAGAGATCTGGAAGGGATCTCCTCATTTTCACACTATTAGAGAAGATAGTACGAGTATTTCAGAGATCTGGAAGGGATCTCCTCATTTTCACACTATTAAAGTCGACACTCAACGAAGCTGCAACCTCGAATAGCAATAAATTGGCAATATTCTTAAACAGTATTAAACAATTTGCCTCTCCATAAATTCCAACTTCGACAAAGATCCTATAACTAACCTCGACCCCACTTGGACTCGATCTCCTACTCTACAACCTTACGTTCTGCAATCAATGTGGAGAACTATGGAAGACACCTTGGGGCAATTTGGAGTGGAAAAATTATACAAGCAGAGAGAGTGGGTGTGCCACTATTACATAATCAACACAATTAATACATTTTTTTGTGATGCCGTAATGGCTTCGAGGATTTTGAGGTACGAGTATTTTAGCAGAATTACGCCAAGGACCCTTCGAGATAACAAGAGAACTGTTCTTAATATTATAATAAATTAAGTTGAGTAAGTTGCCAATAAGAAATCAACCTTCAACATACTTCCTCCAGATAATATGTTGCGGGAATGTTTGTTCTAAACAGCAAAGGACCTTGAATGAAAATGTGAACAAGTAGCGATACTTGGGCGTGGTGTCTTCTATACCAGCGAAATTCTTAATACAAATTTGCATGTGACAAGTGTGGCGCAAGGTGTCAGGAATGCGTGACTGGTTTACACCTGTAAAAGCTCTTTCGAAAAGCAGCAACCAAATATTCAACACTGATTTACACTGCGCTCATATTTGGCTGACGTTTGTTGGCAGGTATTATTATGAAAGCACAACAGGATTTTAATTAATAATTTAACAACTTCGTTAATGGTGCAGAGTGCGAGGACCCCACCCACCCCATCCCACGCACACACTCACACAAATGCCAGCAAAAGTGAAAACAGCCTAAGCCGAGGTGGTTTGAAGTACGCCATTGCTTCCAGAATACTCGAGCAAACGAAGTAGCAGCAGCAGTAGCAGCAGCAACAGCTGCAGGCAGGCAGGCACTTAATTTATTAATGCCACCCCCCACCGCACTCCATTATGCAGAGCACAGAGCACAGGTTAATGATGCTTGCTTGGGCAGCCCACTACAGTGCCTGAGGGGGGGTAAAGCGACTCGAAATGGGATCCACCAAAGCAGGCGATTATCCATTTCAGATACGCACTCGCAGAACCGAATCGCATGCAAAAATTCACTCGGATAATTTCCGCGCAGCGCACGGCTTTTAATTCGCCTCATCTGCATTTATATCATATTATCTGTATGCGAGCTGCTGCGCGTCGGAGCAAACAATTTTTTCCGGATTGTCACAAGCGCCAAATGTACAGGCGGAGAAGAGGGAGAGCAAACGATGGCGCTGTGGAAACGGAAGCAGTGCCGGAAGCGGAAACAGAAGCAGAACGAATCCTATTTAAATTGAATTTAGAGCTCCGTGCTCGCCGTGTACTGGCCTGCTGGCTGTTGTCTGCCGCCTGGGAACAAAACGAAATCCAGAAGTAAGGATGCTAGGCGGCGCCGTTCGGCACACTCTAAATCAATATCGCCAGCATCGCTCGTTGCATAAAACACCACCCCGACACACCGAACACCAAATACCAAACACCTAACACCGAACACCATGCACCAACACCAAACGCCAAACACCATTTGAATACGGCTCAATTTATGCAACAGAGTGTCGGCGGGGAAGGCAATATACGGTACAGTCGGACGATTGGCCTAGAGCCTAGAGCCTGAGCCAATAACGTCAGCAAGGCCCCGTGACCACACGAGTGTAGCTCTGATGACTGTCGCAGCGGGCAGGGTGGTCAGCCGCTTACCTTTATGTAGGATTGTATGGCCCTCCACAGTCCGCGTCTGTCTACATGGTTCATGTGTGTTTGTGTGTGTGTGTGTGTGTGTGTGTGTGTGTGTGCAGTTATAAATAACCGTTTCGGTAATGTGCTCTCACAGCTGTTAAATATATAATGAGCAATTGTGAGGAGCCCCCAATGTGAAGCATGGGGCAGCCCGCCAACATGTTGCAGGCTGCCACCCACACACCGCGCATAAACTGCCGGACATTCACATACACACCCACCCAGAAGCACGCTCTTTAATTAACGCAATATTTGTTTAAAACTGTACACTGGGGTTGGGTATCCGCAATTGGCACTCCAAATCACCCACAATCATTTAAATACCCCGACATACGAGGAGCTGCCACATGTGGAGTGGAGAGTGATTTTATATCTGAATATTTCTGTCGATGGCTTCGCACATTACCTGTAGCCAAAAAAATAGCGGCATCATTTTCGAAAACGTGCCGTTCATTGGAGAGGTCAGACCACACAGGTCAGAGCAATATAAAGGAGACTGCAATTTTGTGTGAAATTGTTGAGAACCAGAGATGTGCAATTTTGGCACTTGTTTGCAGCACCTGAAAATATGCTGCACTTTGTATTAAATTCTCACATCAGAGATGGCTCGCGTGTATGTATGAGGATTCGGAAAATACGAAAAGTTTCAGTTTATTATGTATATATTTACCTCAGAAAATCGAGGGCTCATGACCAAATATCTCTTTAATAGATCTGGGCCCGTACTAAAAGTACGATTAACACAAACCAATCGAAATTGAAGCGTCAGAGTAAATGCGTGGCATACTTTTGGGCTTGAAATCAAATCTTCAAATATTTAAAAACTATTTGTGTGAATAATTTGATGGCAATTTTGTATGGAATTTTTATATGCAATATGCACTGGGACAATCCCCAGGGAACTGTGTAGTTTTTTTCGTATATGGATCCAGTGGATTTAGCAATTCCTTCAGGATGTGAAGAGTCACCATTGTAAGTATTTTTGTTATATCGAAAATGGGAAATGCGAACTTTTTTTGGACTTGGTTTGGCCAGAATATTCAAAGGTTGGTCAGAATATACAAACTTTTTGTGATTTTACTCAAAATAAGAGTTCAATTCTTAATTCAACTTCATCCTCATGTCAATTTTTGCAATGGTCACACCACATCACAACAACCATCATTTGTAGTTCGACTTCAGCTTCGGATATCGACCAGCACTCAATCACCATCATCAGTAATAAACAGGTCCTCTTCTCTTGTCACTCCATGAATCATTCAATTCAATTTCAGCAGATCTTGGAACATGATGTCTTGACATATCAAAGCACATATCGAAGCACACTGCACAAAACGCAAAAAATATCTACAGTAATTATTTGCACAGCAACTCCAATTTGGATTGGAACATCTCAGATAACAGAATCTCGTATTGTATATTTTCCGTTTCGTTATTTTCCGTATTCCACTTTTAAATTTATTACAGCACCTCTTCCTATTCTCACACAGTTTGTGGCAGTTAGTGTGAACTGTCATATGAAGGCACGAATGTATTAAGTTTCCTATGGAGAGCATCTTCTATCGAATCTACAAGAAGCCCTACTCGTTTGTTTTGCCTGTAAGAGAAACATAAGGAAACACTTTCCTCTGCGTATTTGCATTGATTTCATTCAAAACACGTAACAAACATTTTAAAAAAGTCGGTAATGAATAAAAGCTACCTAAACAGTGACCTCTCTTTGGCGATAGAGGAAAAGTCAGGATCTTCCTTTGAAGTAGCCAGCTCTAACACAAACAGACTGCAACAGTCCAATATGTGTCAGAAAGGTGTCCACTCAATCATTGGTGTCAATGTTAATTAAGATTATGACCAAGTCTTAGCTACGAGTACCTTCATAAAGCGATAGAGGAAAAGTCAGGATATTCCTTTGAAGTAGCCGGCTCTAACACAAACAGATTGCAACAGTCCAATATGTGTCAGAAAGGTGTCCACTCAGTCATTGGTGTCAATGTTAATTAGGATTATGACCAAGTCTTAGCTACGACTACCTTCATAAAGCGATAGTGGAAAAGTCAGGATCTTCCTTTGAAGTAGCCGGCTCTAACACAAACAGATTGCAACAGTCCAATATGTGTCAGAAAGGTGTCCACTCAGTCATTGGTGTCAATGTTAATTAGGATTATGACCAAGTCTTAGCAGGAGTACATTCATAAAGCATCAAGTCTTAGCAGGAGTACATTCATAAAGCATCAATTTGGCAGCACTGGTTTAACCAAAGTTATTAAGAGACACATTTGAGGGAAAACAAGTGTGGAGACTGATAAAAAAATAACAGGAGGAAATAGGACAAAGTGCAACCAAAGCCCATAAGATATGATTTTATTAAAATTTTTCAAACATATGAAGCGCAAATTAAGTAAACAACGCTGCCGAAGTTATGCAAAATGGAGCCTTGGGAGAGCATTCTAGGGTGGCAGGTTCCTCTCTCGAGTTCTGGTGACATTCATTAAAATCATTATTTAATTACTTTTTCTGTGGTCTACATTGTTATGTGGGGAGAGACTAACCAGTGTACAAAGTATTTACCATCAGAAATCGTTTTCTATATCAATACCATTTACTTGTAGTTCCATCTTGATTTTGTAGCTAGCAATTTTTCATTATTTTGTATTGTTTCTTTCCAATTTTCTACATGTTCGCAGTCAATACCACCCCCGTCTACCAAATCTGTTAAGGTTCCAATAACGAAACTGCCGCCAGTGATTTACATACTCCATGTATCAGCAAAATTAGAAAGCAGCAGTTTTTCAGGGCCGCCGCCATATCACCCGCCCGCCCGCCCGCCCGCCTGCCTGCCTGCCTGCCTGCCTCCCTGCCTACAGGGCTGAAATGGAACACAAACTTGGAAACGTGGAAGCGAGCCACGCGAGCCAGCACCACTTGGTGCTCGACTGTGTAACACCAGAGGGAGTGACCATAAATGCGTGACTCTAATAACATAAATCGCTTATTGCCGTCGTAAAAAAAAACACACAGAGAAAAGTGAGCATGAAGCCTACAGCGGAGCAACGGCCCCCTCCCACCCCACAAGTCATCAAAAAAACAAACAAAAAAAACACCCAAAGCAAACCAGGCGCAATCTCACTTACCCGTACTTACTATATTTATCGTTCCTAAGATGATTATATTGCTGCTGACGTTCTTATTGTTGTTATTATTCTTGGTGTTTTTGTTGTTCTTGGTGTTGTTTTTAATGTTGTTGTTCTTGTTGTTGGTGTCGTTATTATTGTTGCTTTTTTTTCTTCCTACGCCCTCATGTGTGTATGATTTTTGTTGTTGTACTTCTTCTTGTATTTTCCTCAAAACTGGTTTTACTTCTATCGGGCTAAAGCAGACGCTATTCTGCCGACAACATGTCAAAGCACGTTTCATACGAACAGCGACAACGTGATGCTCGCCACTTTAAAGAGTTCTCGCTGTGGTTGCTGAATTTAAAAATACCTTTGACATGTCGCTCTCGGCATAGCGTGAGCACACTCCTATGGGGAATTGTTGGTCGCTTGCACCGGGTAGTTCCAAAACTTGTTTTTATTGAAGCATTTACTCAGTCGTTTGCACCGAATGAATGGTATGCCTCCGTTCATGGTGGAGGGACGGGGTGTTACATTCGTACTTGAATTGATTTCAGTTTTTTTTTTGCCATTGCCAAGTTCTCATGGTTGTCGTTGATGTTGTTGTTGTCGCTGTTTCCAATTGTACTCGCATATATTTTAACCAGCGGCACATTTCACTATTCCATTATTGATATTGTTGTTATTGTTGTTGTTGTTGTTATTATTATAGTAACTTTTCTGTTATCGAGCGCCATTGTTATTGTTGTTTTTATTATTGTTGTTGTTCTTGTTGTTGTTGTTGTTGTAATGTGTTAGATTTGCACAGAGCTTCATTCCAACTCCTTCCACTCATAATTTATGGCATAGTTGTTGGTTATTTTTCCCATTTGTACTTTATTTGTCCTTTACTTGATTACATTTCACAAGTATGAATTTCTATTTGCACAACGGAAATTGTTAATCAGAGCTTTTATGTGGAGGGTAAGCATTTGTGTGAGTGTGAATATGTGTGTGAGTGTGTGTGTGCATAAATATGTAATTCTGTTTTTTTTCTCATATACAAAAAGACGTGTATAATTTTAGCTCATATCAGCAATTTACAGATATACCGCAGTACCTCCGCCGCCGATGCTGATGATGGTTAGAACCGCCACACAAATCCTTTCAGTTTTTTTGGTTGATTAATTTCGACCGTTGAAAATTGGTTACGATCAGCACTGATACTCACTACGGTCCACATTATTTTACAGAACTTAATATCTAGATAAGTCCGCAGCAATCATATGCCCTGTTGGCATGTGGAGCTATTGAATGTTCGGAGCCATATGCTCTACATACATCCATCAGCTGTATCTAAGTAGGCAGAAAACCGTACGTTGAAATCTCCGCACACACGCGTTCACTCGGTTTTATATGATTGCTTTTGTGTTTCCCAGTCACCACCTTCTGCGATGTAACATTGAAAACCCCTGCTAAACTCTGCAAAGAAATGAGCAACGAATCTATTTTACAACTCTTCAGAATGGGCTCTTTACAATATACAGTAAAGTCTCAAATATACAGTAAAGAAAAGTAGAGCAGCCATTTCAGAGGGGAAATCTATTAGGCACCTTCCGGTGCAATCCCAGCTCATCTTTGCGAAAGAGACAGCAATATTGAGAAGGGATGGAGCAGATTTTGCACAAACAAGGTATACAGATTCTCAAAGGTAACAAGAGATGTCTAGACCCCAAGTATAAGGGAACGGAAAGTATATCACTGAAAAACTGCTGGTGTCGTATTTGAATCATCCCTAAATATATTGTGATGATTACTATCGTCATAGAGCTGATTGAACTACAATTTACACTCTTAGAATACTTCAAATGCCCAATAAATTACTCCACACCTTAAATAAATGTGTTTGCCTCACATTTTACTCATTCATTGAAAAAATAAAGATAAATGAGTGACGTTTTCAGGATATTCAAAACGAGTGCACCTTCAGGATACTCAAAACGAGTGCACCTCCAGGATATTCAAAACGAGTGCACCTCCAGCATATTCAAAACGAGTGCACCTTCAGGATACTCAAAACGAGTGCACCTCCAGGATACTCAAAACGAGTGCACCTCCAGGATACTCAAAACGAGTGCACCTCCAGGATATTCAAAAGGAGTGTACCTCCAGGATATTCAAAACGCGTGCACCTTCAGGATATTCAAAACGAGTGCACCTCCAGGATACTCAAAACGAGTGCACCTTCAGGATACTCAAAACGAGTGCAGCTCCAGGATACTCAAAACGAGTGTACCCCAAGATATTCAAAATGAGTGTACCTCCAGGATATTCAAAGCGAGTGCACCTCCAGGATACTCAAAACGAGTGCACCTCCAGGATACTCAAAATGAGTGCACCCCAAGATATTCAAAACGAGTGCACCCCCAGGATATTCAAAACGAATGCACCTGAACAGAAGTATTTACCTCACTTCACTACCTTCCGTCATGGCGAGACGCTAGAAATGTCCAATAAATTTCTGTTAAGAGAGTCCACGACTTAAATATAGGGGTGAGAACAGCTTTTCACGTCAAAGTTTATCGAATGAAAGTTACTTGAAGCGATCATTTCAATTGAAATGCTGCAATGTTTCACCTCATGTTGCAAATGAGCTACTCATACAAACTCGCCACGTCAGGAAGTATCCTTCGCGACAAGTTTTGGATGATACTTGTAAAATTTCCCCTTTCCGCAGCTGAATCTGAATCTGAATTGCTCAAACTGATTTATGTCAGCCAATATGGTCGATAACTGGACCCAGCCTCAAAGCAATCCAAGTGAGAACAACGAAAACTGAAATTTGCTGTGTTTGTGCATGTTCCCTGCATAAGATGCAAGAATGCAGAGAGAGAAAGAGAGAGAGAGAAAGGGATTTTGGAGCACCTTTATGGCTTCCGGGCGTTGGAAGTACTATCTAATGAGAAATCTCCGAACGGTGTATTGCATAGTGCTAAGCCCAATCTCAAGAGTGTGCTTAACATTATTTCAAGTAGTTAATGCTGCTGCTATTGGATGATAACGCGGATATCTGGTCGACCTTATTGGTCTTGGTGTGCTACTTCCATAGAGGCCGCCACTTTAACAGACAGAAACCAAGAAAATAGCGATAGGCATTTCTCCTACATACCCTACATTTTCTGTTCACTCAAGGATCCCACCTCCTTGTCCGACCAAATGCGGCCGCCAAGTACCACTATTTAGATGCTGGTGTGGGCTGCTCTGCTGGGCGGCATGGCCTCTTCAACTCATTTGTACGCTCGATGAATGTGTGCTGCTGCGTTGCTTACTGGGCGTATTTATGCATGCATGAGTGTACGCGTGTTTGCCTATGTGTGTAGTGTGGAAGGAGGCTAACGACGTCATATTCGGTAATGGTATTTCATAAATTTGCTACTTGAATGGGGAAAATGGTTTCTGTTATTGTTCTAGTTTGTATGTTGACACTCTTGTGTATGTTTTCTGATTAGAACGAGACGCTCATGGAGAGGGAAAAAAGAGAGAGGGACACTGGGATTGCCAGAACATGTCCTTAACGAAATTATATATGGAAAAGGATATAGGCAGTAATCAATATATTTATTTGTGAATTGCTTCAATAGTGCCCCAAATTGCATGCCCTACCAAAGCAATTTTCCACGCATTCTATTAACCAGAAAATATTGAACTTGGTATGTCGACGCTTTGCCGGCAAACCAACGAGAGTAATAAATTTATAAATGCAATTCTTGATGTCTCTTCTATTGATTCAGAAGTAAAGCGTACGCAGTGACCAAATGATCCAGACTTGGTAGACCGAACATTCAAGACATTCCTCAGAGCCCCTGATTAAAAATTTGGAAAATTGCATTCATTGCATGGATTGAATAAGTCTCAAATTGGGGAAACAAGAGACAAACAAGATTCTCTACTCTACGAGCTGAAGCACCGAGTAGTTGGGCCTCTCTCTCTTAGATCTGAATATGTTAGGACAGAAATAACAACATATTCGGCTGCAAATACCATTGCTTTGGCAAAACTCACTTGTAGGGAACCGACACCAACGAATTCACAATTTAAGCTAGTTTCTCACAAAAAGTATACTGCACTATGGCAAATCAGTGCTGCCTTCACAGCTATATACCCGTACATATATGTCCTGTTCTTATCCTTGCATATCAAATTACCAACGACAAACACGGACTGGCTGAAAGTGACTTCAAAATCATTTCAGGCAGTGGTGGCGTGTGGTCGGTGGCTGTTGTCAGGCGATGAGTGTTGGATGGTGGGTGGTGTCAAGTGGCACTTGACGTGTGGCATTCGGCGTGTGGCTTGCGGTGTGTGCCGCACACTGTGTGCTTGCATATTTGCTTTATTTGTTAGCTAGCTCTGCTTGTTTGCCGCCCACAGTCATGTGTGTGTTTGCCTCCGGCCGACATTGCTGATGTTTTCCCAATTACCAATTATGTTAATAATGCTTTCTAAGATGTTTGTGTATGTCCTGGCCTGGCATATATGCAAACATATTTTCTTTGAATGGAAACGAGGCATCATTCCTTGCACTTTCTTTTCTGACTGCATTGATTTAGTTCAGTTAATTTAGAAGCTCTCTATACAAATACAAATCTATGCTTGCAAGGGGCGAACGGGCCGGGTAAACAGTCGGAAAAGAGTCATATATCAACTTCAAATACCAGATTGGTTTATACGAGGTGTGATCAAAAAATAACCGTTATTTTCAAATTTCGTGAGTTACGTATGTTCGATGTTCGCATTTTTTTTCTGTTATGTTGGTACACATGTCTGTTATATATGTTGGCAATACCAATCGTATAACGATTACCAAATTCGCCCCACATCAAATGAATACAAAACAACGTAACTAAATTACATGAATTTTCCGCTCTTTTCTATGACAATTTTAAAGTTAAAGAAGGGTGCCTCAGTAAAATAAAGTACTATATAAGCGGAGAGTTGAAATATAAGGAATATAGTTTCCACAGTGTTGGATGATATCACTCTCAAAACAAGAATTGTTCAAATTATAACCGTCTCTGGATCTCTGTAAATGCGCGGGAAGTCCGAACGAATCAGTGAAATGGGCCCAATAACCGTCTCTACTCTATAATGGCATAGCGACCATCGCTGCTTAGACTTATGGACCACTGTTGAAGACTAAAATCTCGATTGTCAGAGCTTAAGAAACTATAAGTAAGAGGTCGCCCAAAGATGTGACTCTCTCGTTTCACATACTCATAGCAAAGAGTATTTACGTATAGAGTTTCCGTCGCTCTCTTTGGCAAAAGAGAGGAATCGAATTGTATGGAAATCGCCTTGGAACCGTTAACAGATGTTAAACATAACATTATTCTGCTAAATTGTATATTGTCTTTGCTCATAGCTTGAGGGATTAGCAGAAGCTAGAATGGAATCGGACAACCACTAAAAATAGACAACTTCCACTAATAAAGTTGTTTTATAAATCCTGGATGATTTTGGAAGAATCGCGCTAATCTGCTCGACTCAACAAATATGCCCGATTGTAAAGGTGAACGAAATGTTAATTAGTTATTGATATTAGCATACTTTTTAGTGATCAAATAATCAGGCAAAGCGGTAGCTATCTATAAGAAAAGGCATTTCTGTCCACTTTTCATGGAAATATATTCTTAGTGTCACATTATCTGACTGATCAACCGTCGAATATTCAACTCATTTGGACGATTCGAATACTCGTTCCATGGGAAAAGTGAAAAAACCAATACCAACGTTTCTTTTCTTTTGATTTAGTGTTGCGAGGTAATCGAATAAGCTGCACAGCCTTCGTGCACAAATATTATTTTCATCAAAGGGGTTGTTCGCAGAGTTCTCAGACAAAATTCGATCTCAGCGGGGATAAGGCAATTAAGGAAGTGTAGAGTATTTTTATGAGCAAGTCCGCACTCGCTACAAAGGGGGTCCCAATATCGAAAATTATTTCTTTAAAACCTTATATATATATTAATGAATTGATAAGAAGATGGAGTATTTGAGAAAATGGTTTGAATTTGCTAAATACACTATATTCGGTGTATTGTCCTCATCAAAGGGTTGTGCGAAAATTATTCATTCTTAGTTTAGAATCACGAGGATCAAATAAATTTGAGTACACAGTCCTTTCCTAAACGTGTGATCGTTCTAGTAGAAATTAATTCGCCACTAGAGTGAGTGAGAGGCCACCAACAAGACGTGTTATTTTGAATCACCCGGTATTTCGGTAGCTGTCACTTTTGAAGCTTTTATTCTTTGACATTTGACAAGTAGAAACTGCGCCATTACTAAAAATGGAGCGATACACGCTTCAACAACGCATTGAAATTATTAAAATTCACTACAAAAATGGTGAAAATCTTGCAGTCACAGTTCGCAAAACTAAAGCATTTTTGGGTCGTCGTGAAGCAGCTTGTCGGACCACAATACAGAAATTGGTGGAAAAATTCGTGCTGTTGGGACAAGTTAGTGATGTGAAGAATAAAACCCGTGCACGTCGCTCAAGAACAACTGAGAATATTGCTGCTGTAGCCCAAAGTGTTGAAGAAAACCCAGTTTTGTCCATTCCTCGTCGTTCTTTGGAATTGGGCATTCCACAAACGTCATTACTTGGGTCTTAAGGCTTATAAAGTTCAGTTAACACAAGAACTCAAGCCGGCCGAACATCAACAACGTCGTGTCTTTGCTGATTGGGTCCTTGAAATGCATGAAAATGATCCGGAATTCCATCGAAAAATCATCTTGACTGATGAGGCCCATTTCCACCTCGGTGGCTACGTCAACAAGCAAAATTGTCGCATCTGGGGCTCGGAAAACCCAAGAGTTATTGTTGAGAAGCCTCTCCATCCTCAACGTGTGATTGTTTGGTGCGGTTTATGGTCCGGCGGGGTCATTGGACCTTACTTTTTCGAAAATGAGGTTGGATCAACAGTTACGGTGAATGGATTGCGCTATCGAGAGATGATTAATGATTTTTTATGGCCGGAGTTGGATGGTATTGATCTGGACAACGTTTACTTTCAACAAGACGGCGCTACGTGCCAGACAACCAACGAAAGCTCTCTCTTTTCCCGTAAAAAGTTTCCGGACCGTGTTATCTCTCGAAGAGGTGATCACAATTCGCCACCGAGATCTTGTGATTTAACACCTTGCGACTTCTTCCTTTGGGGCCACGTGAAAGATAAGGTCTACACCAACAGCCCAGCGTTGATTCAAGACCTCAAAATTAGAATTCGTAAGGCTATCGAGGACATAGGGCAGCCACGTTGCGATTTGGTTATGGAAAGTTTCATGAAAAGGATATGGTCCTGTAAGCGTGGTCGTGGTGGCCACTTGGCTGATGTTGTTTTCCATTATTAACGGCATACCTTCCTCTTTATTACAAAATAAACATCTGATCATTTATCTCCAAAAATGTCATTTTTATTTGAATACCAAAAAAACACCTCTTATTGGAAAACTCTTTAGATATAAACATAGATATAGAAAAAGAGATTGAGAGAAATTTATAGAGATATAGATATATAGTTATATATATAATATATATATATATATATATATATATATATATATATATATATATATATAAATATATATATATATATATATATATATATATATATAAATATATATATATATATATATATATATATATATATATATATATATATATATATATATATATATATATATATATATATATATATATCTATATCTATCTATCTATATATATATATATATATATATATATATATATATATATATATATATATATATATATATATATATATATATATATATATATATATATATATATATATATATATATATATATATATATATATATATATATATATATGTATATATATATATATATATATATATATATATATATATATAAATATAGATTTAGATATATATATATATGTATATATATATGTATATATATATATATATATATATATATATATATATATATATATATATATATATATATATAGATAGATAGATATAGATATAGATATAGAGATAGATATAGATATAGATATAGATATAGATATAGATATAGATATAGATATAGATATAGATATAGATATAGATATAGATATAGATATAGATATAGATATAGATATAGATATAGATATAGATATAGATATAGATATAGATATAGATATAGATATAGATATAGATATAGATATAGATATATATATATATATACATATATATATAGATATAGATATAGAGATAGATATAGATAGAAAGTGAGATAGAGAGAAATTTTGCATTTATGCGAACCCTGTTTAGCCGACAAGGCTACTTGGTAGCGTTCTTACCACTGAAAAAGCTGACCTATTGAATACTTTGTTGTGATCATGCCCATCTACTCTGTTCCGGCATGTTCTCGTTGAAGAATCGCTCACGAATTTTGGCAAACGATACCAAAATGCCAATACCCTGCACTCTTATTGCCCACCCAGTCTATGGTTCATATTACATTTTTGGTCTCTCTTTTGACAGTGCTCTCATTCCATCGAGTGTTTAACACAAACACAATATCTCAGATTTGTTTTATTCGCTTCCTTGTATTGCTTGGAGCCCAGCAGCCTTGCAGCCGCTGCATCGCCGCTGTGGCCATCTCTGATAATGAGGTAAATTAATGTTGTATTATGCGTACTTCCGTGTATCTTCCACAGTTGCGTTGGAGTGTTGTACTCCGCTTTACTATACGTCTTGTTTATTCTGTTCTCACTGCATACTCTTCTTACTGCTTTTGCTTGTTTCTCTTAACCCTGTTCGCTATTCTCATACGTCGTACATTCGTACACAAAAGCCATTCCTACAATTTAAACTGTTACTTGTCTTCCGGAACAGCTTTTCGCCTCACATCGATGGTCTGTCTTTTACCTACATCATACAAATATTATTTATACCAATTCGATTCATTCTGGAACAGAATTTCCCGTAGCTACATTACCACCCACTTAAACTCACACTAATCTTTTATTTATTTTACGTAGTTAATGTAAAACTTTCAGTACAGTTTTCATTCATTGTCTTTCATTTCACTCTACATTAATCGTTCTTTTCTTTAATCCATACATTACTCCTTTTCTTCTGGAACAAACGCTTTTTGTGTCACGCTTAATTCTACACGAAGCTTTTATTTATCAAACTCATTTTCTTAGACATGGACGCAACGTCGGCATTTTATTCGATCGCATCTTCTGCTGCAATCATGACTGGTCACAGTTGCATGGTCTGTCACTTTAAATATTTTGCCACTTCTGTCAGCAGATCTTTCGATCGAGGATAACAAAATCTGTATTTAGCTATTTTTAACTGCGACTGTGGAGTTGGAACACATTCGTTTGCTGCCAAGTTCAACCCGTGTAATTCTCGTGTGGATCCGTACTCTGGAGTTTAGCCACTGCATATGATTCCACGTTCTTCGAATACAGTCTCGGGAAACATGTACGAATATTAGATCACACCCGACCCCCTACCCCGCTGCCCACTTTTCACTAGTAATTATTTTAGTTAATTTAAATGACTAAACAAAAAAGGAATTGAACACTTGGCCAAACCCCCCCTATCCCTCCGTCCCCCTTCTGTCTCTAAGATGAAAATTGGCAGAGGCGTTAAGAGCGCCACTTGACTGGAAATTCTTATTTATTCAATGTGAACGTGTACGCATACAGTTGGTGAGCTGTTGCTGTTGTGTTTGTTTGTTTTTGTTGTTTCGCCGATGTTGTTGTTGTTGCTGGCGTACATAAACTCACGCACGCTGCGCATAAAAATGTTGAAGACGTCGTTGTTCCGTGGAAGCGCACACCACGCCAACCTAAATACCTGTTAAAAACGTGAAAAAGTATGCAACATTTCTTTTCCACTTTGCTGCTCGTACCTGCCCCGCCCCTATTCACCGTTGCCACCCGCCACAGGACAGCGGCCCGAAGAAATGTCTTCTTTCCTGAAAGCCCCAGTAACGAAAAACAAAAAAGAACTCTAGAAACTTTTTTAAATGCAATTATTGCGATTACCGCATTTGATTTGCTCATCCCTTCTTGTTGCTTGGGGTGATTTCAGCATAGCAAAGCGGCGGCAACCATTCCGCGACACGAATGCTGGCCTTCCTTCCTTGAGTCTTTTCCCTTCCTCGCCATTGTGTTTTTCGTGTAAAAGTTTTGAAAATTTTTTACACAATTTATGCTTCCTTCAACAGTGTTATTTGCCGGCTTTGCCACACGCACGCACACACACACACACACACACACACACATACCGACACTCTTACGGTTTTGCGTGATGCTGGCGTTGGCAATGGCGCTGCTGTTTGGGGTGGTGCCGTGGCAATAGCAGCACATAAGAAGACGAGCTTCACCCCTCCAACGATTAAAACCGAAAGTGTGCAATTGTAGATCATTGCTATAAAATGTTTACTTCAATTGATTTACATCCTGTGGTGGGTGCAAGGGGGCGCCACAGTACGTTCCTAGACAACCGTGTTTGCTGGAGATGAGGATGGACAAGAACAAACAGACGGCTTTGTAAGGTCTCTTCTGGTTCAATTACACTCAGTGTTGTATTTTTCTTCCTATATTTGAACCCTGGCCTTATGCTTGCATATGACCTTCAGATTCTTTCCTATATAGTTATTCCTTGCATCTTAACACCGGTCTGGTTTTTTTCCTGCATTGCAATCTTGATATATTTACTCCATCCCTACGGAATTTGAACTCTGGTCTGATTCTTTGGACTTTGCCACCAAACTCCAGACCTATTCTTATCCTATTCTCGTTTCTCTTCCTGTTCTTGCATCAGATCTCCGGGCTGAATCATGAATATGCCTTCAGGTCTCATTCTCATGATACCATCTGACTATGTTCTGATCCTTGAACAATGTTACTTTCAGTCTTGCCGTTTCCCTCTCCGGCTTACTCTTTTGTCTCATTCTTGTTCCTGGTCTTATACTCACATATAAACATGAGATTTGATGTTTTTACTCCATACTCTTGTTCTGGAATAAGCAGTCTTGCTCGTTTGTTCTTGTATCTGAACTTCTGTCTTGCTCTCGCATCTGAGTTCTGGTATTGTTCAGGCACAGATAGTGTCGTTCTTTTCCCCCAATATTGAGCTACATTTGGAACGAACCTATTTAATGGTTTTCAGACATGCAGCCACCCAACCAAAAAGAAACACCTTCAAAGCACTTGCTTCTAAATTCTTAATATCTGGATAGGGTTCTAAGCACTGGCTACCAAGCGGGTTTGTTATGAATTCCACACTTTGATTTGCGCTACTTTGATATTGATCACTCACATTGAACATTCCAGTGGATTAGTCCACAATTCAGTACTAACGAAGAACGTAGCCACAATTTTCTTGCTTGGTTTGTCCTAGTCTGAGAACACTTTCTGGCTCATAAAATTGAATCCTTTCTTACCATTGCTTCCTTTCTTTGCTGGAAAACGCTTTTAATTGGATTTGATTGAACTTCCTTAACATATATTTACTTTTTTTAAACGTATTCCCCCCTTAGACTTCAATAAATTTGTCGGTATATACCAAAAACAAAGCTTCTCGACAGCCATATTCCCATGCCAAAGTCTAGTTCTCATCTGTCATGTTCTGTCGACATAAGAAAAATCATCAAAGAACCGGAAAACAATAGAAGGAAAGCGACCCCTTTCGGCGAACGTCCCAGCGCCGAAGTATCAACCTTCGTGGACTATCTTAGGTGACCCGGACGCAATTGCTGCTTCTATTTGGTGTGGTGCGCTAAGAAATTGGGGAAAGCTCGTACAACACAACAGAATAAAGACAGGCTTTCCTAGAAACTTAACAGGAGTGTTCATTTGCTCTGACTGCTGTCTACATATACACTCTTCACTTCAACACTTCACCCGCCCAAGTTGATCTGGCAGAGGCCAACATTCACACCGTCCTCCACTTTACAAACTGGTTGCATGATCCTGTCGAATTCTTGAACTTCTTGGTCACCGAGCAGCTCTCCTGAGTGCCAATGAATTAGACTATTCTAGAGGTAGCACTAGTTTCCAAAACCCATATCGGCAATCGACCTTTGTAGGTCCTCGCCTGTCTGTTGTCTCACGGAAGGAGATGAACGTTAATTCAGTTATAACGTGTAAAGGGAAATTCTGTGTCCTTTGAAATCTCGTTCTGAATAAAGTCAATCGTTGCCCACAGTTTGGAATTGCTGACCAGCAGTCGGCCTGCGCGCACATTTAAAATAATTTTATTTTAAATGAGTAGACCGTAGATTGGATCGATTGATGCGCTTGTATTAGTGTGCTCTCTTAACGCCTGTACGATTTCGTGTGCTGTTCGGGTGGGATGCGTCGGGAATTCATCATGAAATGCCAATCTATGCAGAGCGGCATGATATGCGAAAGTGTGTGTGAGCGGTCGAGCGGAGCGGAGCGGAGCTAAGCCGAACGGTCTTATGGCATGACTGTGACACGTTCGCTGCCGTTGATTTAGTGACGGATGTCGTTGATGATGGCTGCCTTAGCGGCTCAGGAGCAGAGACGGATGCGCTGAACACACTGTCAAAGATTTTTACATAAATTATTGCACACACGTAGCTCACATGCCAATTGTAAAATTAAATGAAGTTGGTCGAAGTGGCCAACGAGCAGCAGCATTGGTGTGTGGCTGTTCGAATGAGTGGATGACTGGCAATTCAAGCCGTGATCGGCGATGGACGTTGGGCAGTTTTGAGCCAATCAGTCTGCTTGAGTATGGTGTGTTGTACTATGGCGCTGTATTCTGAACTGCCGCACTGCTCTGTACTTGGCACAGCTTCGCGCTGCCCTTTTCGAATATGCATCCGGTTGCTCGCGAATTATGCCATTTAAATAATCATTGGTAATTCCAGATATTTTCATATTTGCATGGAAATGGTTTTATTCTCTGGTAATGCCCCAGCGAAATTTGCTACAAATCAACATAATTGAATGTGCCTTGTTGTCGCAAGCAACAGGAGTCTACGTGTGCCAAATACGAAATCACATCGACCGGCGCACTCCTCTGTTACCCGTGTCTCCACAGTTTCCATTTTGCGTTTCCTGTTTCCCCCATGCCCAGCCAGCGATGCTGTTCTGAACTCTTTTCGTGTGGAGTTTACGTGATGAGCCCAATTAATGTTGTTGCTCTCCGGTATTTGGCTTCAGTCTGCAACATGTGCGCTTAGATTTTTTCATTGTATTCAGTTTGCATACTCGGCTAGCAATCGAGAAAAGATGCGGCTTGGCTGGCTCTGCCGACAGGATGCGATGAGGTTAACTGGAGGTAGCGGCAGCATAAAGCAGTCTGCTCCCATATATTCATTTAGAAAACATGCCCGATTGTTGTGCTCGTAAATGTGAAGACACCACTTGTGCGGAATGGCAAACGAGCACACGCATGGATGTTCTCGCAGATGCTGTAAATTTTACATCCAAGTGTTGCGTCCTCTACGCATAGCTCTGGATATGCGTGTGAGGACGTGAGTGTGTGAAGATGTTTTTTTTTGAAAGTAAATATCTCCCGTAAACAGTGATGCGCTGCTGACCACTGGTAGCACCAGTTTCTTACCGACTAAGAACATCTCGTCTTTATTTTCGGAAGCAGGCAGCGCCACGGCACTACCTCCTGAGAGAATTTATTCAGCAGGTTGCTGTTACACTTCATCCCTTGGCAGAGTGACGCAATCTCTCCGCGCTATCCCACTAGGTAGGTAAGGCAGACGCATCACCAATAAACCAGTGATGCCACTTAGACCACCAGATGGGTCCGTTGAGAGCCGCGGATGCGAGGCATGGCTACGCTTCCCCCTCCAGATTGAACCACCCTGAGCCTTTTACAAAGCGAAGAAGGTTGTTAACACCTGACTGACATAGACCATCTATACTTGTGAAGAAGTGGGATCCTAGCAAACGCTCCCTATTAACAACATTACATTAAGCAAACGCTCCCTATTTCTAGCAAAAGCTAGACATGTATAGAAGAGACGCTGGATCGTTTCCAGCTCCTCCTCGTTCCTGCAGCTGCCGCAGAAATCTGTCCCACTAACTTAGGCTAACATAACCAGTGTGTGATTGTATTTCCGATACAGTCGCAGCTCTCACGACCAGTCGGCCAGAAATTCGAAAACACTTTCCCACTTTACTGTTGCACATAAGAAGAACGCTCCTTTCCGCGGGTCCCTTCATGAGTGTGCATGTCTGTGATAATGAGTTTCATTGTTTGTATGTAGATGCGAAGGTTGTATTCTACTCTTGGTTACGTGTAGAGCACAATTCTTGTCCACATTGACAGGTTCTAAGCAGCGATCTATAGTAAGGTTGTTCCTTTCAGTTATTGTCACAAACTTTCACCCATTCTGCTACGGAAAAATGAAAGGAAACTTATTTTGCCCTCGAAGTGTTTCATAACTTTGAACCATAAACGGAGTATCACTCACACTGCAGACTAGGTAGGTAGGTAGGTAGGTAGGAGTGGCCGCCTAGTTTGCCAAAAGCACACTTGAGCACACATAATGGCCCATTGTGATACCACTGCAGACTAACTGAATAGTCATTTTCTATGTACATAAAAAGAGGAGTCGAGGGTTCAAAGTTTTGGTGTAGGACTCAAGTTTTGGTGTGGGTCCCAAGTTTGATTCAATTGTCTGGCACATTGGAACTCCATTGGATCCACTTTCTTCAAATCTGATGCAAACATTTCTGGACAAGGCAGACATTTGCCGCTTAATCAGAGTCGGTTCAAAAGCAATCTGACATGAGTCTCACCAAATCATAAATCTCCAGAAAACCGTCGCCTTCTGGTTAATTATTGTGAGGTACGAGTAAAATTATTTTGAAGCTCCTTCACCTCAGCATAGGTATGTGGAAGGCTCACATTATCTATTTGATAACTAAGGAGGAATTCTTAAATACCCACTGCAGAAGTGATGACAGCGAAGCAGACTTCTCGTTCCGGACTCAAGAAGGCTACTTGGAGAACATTATTAACCAGCCACAACCGCGGATTCGCAAATGCTCCAACAAAATACGTAAAGTTTGGGATTATTTGTTTATTAAAAATGTTCAACTTTTTGTGTCTCTTTCTGTCGCACCCTCCTCGTCTCTCACTCTCTATCGCTCTGTCTCTGTCTATGTCTCTATTTCTCTGAACATCTCTGGCTGCTATTTGCCATATTTCTATATGTTTCTTTATATTGTGGCTATTATTGTTTTGCTGCTATTGTTGTCATTGTTACTGTCATTGTTGTTGTTATTACTAATGTAACTGTTGTGGCCATCTTTTTGCTAATTACAAATCGAAATGTATTCCTGATCTTTTTAAATGTTGATGTTTTCCTTACAGAAGTCAATGACGACAAGAATGCAGCTACTGATAAAAAGGTCCTTGCCAATATCAATTTTCACATGATGGCACAGGTGAAGCAGGAGCCTGTACCAGCATTTGGTGGTCGTGGACCTTCTGAAGACGGCAAGATTATATTCTACGCGCCGCCTGCCGCGCCAGCGAACAAAATTGTAGAAATGCCTGTTGAGAAGAAGGAGGACACCGCGCGCAATCTGTACCGTGAGCACAGTGCCGAGGAAACCGAGGCCGCCTACGATCTGCTATCCTTATCGCAGAGCCTACCACCGCTGACGCCGCCATGCACCGTTACCCTCCTTCACCGCGATGTGATGAACAGGGCCGTTCCAAACCCGCCCGTTATGCAGGAGATATCCAGTGCTTCCAACCAACTGCAGCAAGCGCTCAGTGCTTTGCCTGTAGCCAGCGACAAACCCAGCGTCATTGGAGGTGTGCAGATTCACTATATTAGTAGTTCCTGCGACAGTCACACACCGCCAAATAACTCGGGCAATTGCTCGCCGCTAACGCCGCCCATCTCCGATCTCTCCTCGGACGTAGACATGGATGTTGATATGTCTTCCTCTTCAGATTCCGGGCAATCACTCCACCCGCCCTCGAAACTATGGAATACCGAAGTCATCAAGCCTCAACGTCCGGTCATCGCCAAAACGCCCAAGGTCGGCCTCAATATCGTCGACGGTCGCACAAAGGCCTGCAAGGGCAGCAAAAGCTCCGACAACCGCTCCGAATTGGTGAAAAAGAAGCGCGGCTGCTACAAGTGCTCCGATTGCGGCAAACAGTACGCCACCTCAAGCAACTTGTCGCGCCACAAGCAGACACACCGCTCACTCGACTCGCAGTCCGCCAAGAAGTGCAACACCTGTGGAAAGGCGTACGTCTCGATGCCGGCCCTCGCTATGCATCTGCTGACGCACAAGCTGTCTCACAGCTGCGACATCTGCGGCAAGCTGTTCTCGCGGCCATGGCTACTGCAGGGCCATCTGCGCTCGCACACCGGCGAGAAGCCGTACGCATGCGTCCACTGCGGCAAAGCCTTCGCCGATCGCTCGAATCTGCGCGCCCACATGCAGACGCACTCCGGCGACAAGAACTTCAAGTGCCACCGTTGCCGCAAGACATTCGCTCTCAAATCGTACCTTAACAAGCATCTAGAGTCGTCATGCCTCAAGGACATTTCAATGCAAAGCAGTGACGAGAACGACGAGGACATTATCGTAGCATAGGCAATACGCAAACCATACAATCTTAGGTAAGTAAACACGCTGGACGCCGAACAGGGAATGTGAACTGAAACGCTCCCAGACAGCAAATAATCAATTTACATTGAAATTCAAAAGCAATATTCATAAAGGAGTGACTATGGCCCTCAATGGGCTTATACAAATATGTGTTATAATATGTACTTTTAATGGATAGGGGAGGGGGCGCCGGGACGAATGGCGTCGTCGATGATATAGTATTTTAAAATGGATTCGTTTATTAGAAACTATACAGTAAGACAACTACAGGCATTCGGCCAGGCCGAAGCTAAAATGCCCTACATCCGCGAAATGGACAGAAGATCGACAGAGATCGGCAGATATTGCACAGGCGATCCCTAGCGGCTTTACAACTAAGTATGTGTTTGCATGCCCAGACTCATACATATACAAACACATCTATATATATATACACACACACACACACACACAGACACACACACAGACACACACACATTTACACATCCGCATTCACACAGAGCCAAGCAAGCAAACATCCAAAAGATAGCCAGACCCGACCAGACCAGACCAATCATATAAAAGTGCATATATATTTTTCCATACCTGGCATGCCTACTTTTACATGTTACCACAGAGGATAATGGGGATACACCCATACGTACAGTACTTCGGACGACACTGTCAGTGCAAGGCACAGGATGTAGGGCATCCAAGTAGAAGTAATTATATTCAAATTTTAAAGTAATTAACATTAATTTAAGTGAAACAAATGCGAAAAACAAAAGCAAAACAAAAACAAAACAAAACAAAACTACCAACTTAAAGTAAAAATCCCATGCAACGAATATTATGGAACATAAGTAGAAATTCTATATACAAATATAATATAAATTCTTAAGAGAAATGTTAACTTAGTCATACCAATACTTAAGGTACCATTGAAATTAATTATACACACATACTTACATACCTAAAAGTACAGAAGAGAATTCCATTTACACGCAGAAGAGAGTCAGTCGTACATGCTTAACACTAGACCCCATAGGCGGAAATCCTCTGCGGCGATTGCCGGTATATTTAGAGCGTAGCTGTATCCAAGTACTTGTGCTAACTTTTTATCATTACTAGAGTCATTAGAGCAGTGTTTCCCGATCCTCCTGTGTCGTTGTGACTGTACAGCCAGCACAGATCCGTCGAGATCACTGTGCTGGCACCGCCACAAGATTCGAACGCCATGCGCACGTCCTTTCAGAACTAGAGCAGCTTTAAAGCGAGCTGTGTCGTAGCGTGCAGGATCCGAAACACCGCGGTGTCTTGTTTTAGAAAAAGAAAAAAAAACAAACTATTTAAAACCCCCTTTGCAAATGTGGCTCAAATGTCGAATCCGAAATGCCGCGAAGCAAAGTGTAAAGCAATGTTGCCGCTGCAAGGGCGGAATATAAAATCCAGCGAGTTCCATTGGCAGGGAACACCATTTTCACAGTATAGCCGGCCAACTCTGCCCTTTCTGTGACCAGGATGAGCAGATCTTTAATGATCCTTCCCCCATCATTCATGGTTCATCTCCTAATCGTACCTTTTAGAGACCTGCAAAACTAGTGAACTCATTGAAGGGGATTTGGCATCAAGAGTGCGAACCAGTTTATGTCCTCCTGAGCATCAGTATCAGGTAAACGGTAAGAGTTGGGCACAATTAATACAGGGGTAGAGGCTTGAGGATCCTTAACAAAGAGAGATGTGAAAAATGTGTATGTGAGGCACTTCCAAAAATCAACTACCAAAAGTTAAGTTTGATGCTGAGTTGAGTTGATACTCACTGAAATAAACAGAACTCCCCTTTGGCGTTTTATCTATTATGACGACCTGAACTCCTGAGAGTATGTGCAAACGACCTCTCGCCCCGCTGTCGAGACCCGGGTGTGCAATTGTGAGCATTCAAAATAAAGTCTATAAAAGAATAGTCAGACTTTCTAACTTCACTGGCTGAGTGTACCTGTAATAACAACTGTTGATGAAAGCGATATCATTTATTGGCCCATTTAAACCGTCTTTGGCGTCTGTAGCTCTCTGCAGACTTACTGCAAACTCACGTTCCCGGTTGTTTTTGACAGATCCTCGCACAAGGTGTGATGGAGTGATGTAGAATCGTCTGATTTATTGTGTGGCGCTGTAAGCACAGGAGGCGCTTCCCAAAAATCTGCACAAAGTATCACAAATTAATATTGTTGCCAAGGCTTTCTTTGGAAATGTTCATTTGGGCCGCTGTTTCTGTGGCATAGATTTCAGCTCGAACCACTATCTGGAATTATGTACTATTCTGCTATACCCTTTAACACATTCTCTGAGGGTCGTTGTTACTATAACCCCCTTTCTGCAATACCCTTAAACACATTGTCCGAGGGTCGTTGTTGCTATAACCCCCTTTCTGCAATACCCTTTAACACATTGTCTGAGGGTCGTTGTTACTATAACCCCCTTTCTGCAATACCCTTAAACACATTGTCTGAGGGTCGTTGTTACTATAATCCCCTTTCTGCAATACCCTTTAACACATTGTCTGAGGGTCGTTGTTACTATAACCCCCTTTCTGCAATACCCTTAAACACATTGTCCGAGGGTCGTTGTTACTATAGCCCCCTTTCTGCAATACCCTTTAACACATTGTCTGAGGGTCGTTGTTACTACAACCCCCTTTCTGCAATACCCTTTAACACATTGTCTGAGGGTCGTTGTTACTACAACCCCCTTTCTGCAATACTCTTTAACACATTGTCTGAGGATCGTTGTTACTATAACCCCCTTTCTGCAATACCCTTAAACACATTGTCTGAGGGTCGTTGTTACTATAGCCCCCTTTCTGCAATACCCTTAAACACATTGTCCGAGGGTTGTTGTTACTACAACCCCCTTTCTGCAATACCCTTTAACACATTGTCTGAGGGTCGTTGTTACTACAACCCCCTTTCTGCAATACCCTTTAACACATTGTCTGAGGGTCGTTGTTACTATAATCCCCTTTCTGCAATACCCTTTAACACATTGTCTGAGGGTCGTTGTTACTATAACCCCCTTTCTGCAATACCCTTAAACACATTGTCCGAGGGTCGTTGTTACTATAGCCCCCTTTCTGCAATACCCTTAAACACATTGTCCGAGGGTCGTTGTTACTACAACCCCCTTTCTGCAATACCCTTTAACACATTGTCTGAGGGTCGTTGTTACTACAACCCCCTTTCTGCAATACCCTTTAACACATTGTCTGAGGGTCGTTGTTACTATAACCCCCTTTCTGCAATACCCTTCAACACATTGTCTGAGGGTCGTTGTTACTATAATCCCCTTTCTGCAATACCCTTTAACACATTGTCTGAGGGTCGTTGTTACTATAACCCCCTTTCTGCAATACCCTTAAACACATTGTCCGAGGGTCGTTGTTACTATAGCCCCCTTTCTGCAATACCCTTTAACACATTGTCTGAGGGTCGTTGTTACTACAACCCCCTTTCTGCAATACCCTTTAACACATTGTCTGAGGGTCGTTGTTACTACAACCCCCTTTCTGCAATACCCTTTAACACATTGTCTGAGGATCGTTGTTACTATAACCCCCTTTCTGCAATACCCTTAAACACATTGTCTGAGGGTCGTTGTTACTATAGCCCCCTTTCTGCAATACCCTTAAACACATTGTCCGAGGATTGTTGTTACTACAACCCCCTTTCTGCAATACCCTTTAACACATTGTCTGAGGGTCGTTGTTACTATAACCCCCTTTCTGCAATACCCTTTAACACATTGTCTGAGGGTCGTTGTTACTATAGCCCCCTTTCTGCAATACCCTTTAACACATTGTCTGAGGGTTTTTGTTACTACAACCCCCTTTCTGCAATACCCTTTAACACATTGTCTGAGGGTCGTTGTTACTACAACCCCCTTTCTGCAATACCCTTTAACACATTGTCTGAGGGTCGTTGTTACTACAACCCCCTTTCTGCAATACCCTTTAACACATTGTCTGAGGGTCGTTGTTACTATAACCCCCTTTCTGCAATACCCTTCAACACATTGTCTGAGGGTCGTTGTTACTATAATCCCCTTTCTGCAATACCCTTTAACACATTGTCCGAGGGTCGTTGTTACTATAGCCCCCTCTTCCATATACAATAATTCTCATTCCACAGGAACTTGTCCAGTGCTTGTCCGTTGTGCTCATTACATTTTCTCATTTCAGCACTGAAAATTTGACTTCTTGAGAAATATTTATTAGACAGACTTCCCACTGATTCGATATAGTTCTGCACGCAAAAATTCATTGTTTTCTAAGTATGTCTTTTATATAAAATAATACTCTGAACCTCATTTGTTTATGAGTATCTTCAGATTTGTCAATGTGGCCCCTGGACCAGATTCCACATAATTATACTGCATTCAATGCTTTTACAGTATTGTTTATACAACAAATTTGGGGGTTGCTCCAATATTCTATTCCATTTAACCATTTCATGTACTCGCAGTGGCAGATTTGACAAATCATTGCTAGGCTGGTGCTTCAGGGATTCGATATTTGCGCCACATCCTCAGTACTGTTTACAAATTATCCTTATGCAAATAACTTCAAATACATTCAATTAATTAAAAATAATTAAAAAATGATTAGAAACATATCACAATGACAATATTTAAAAGTTAATATTGTATATACGGTATATTTATATACAACATATTGTACATAAGTTTATTATAAGATCAAAAAGTTTGAATTTTATTTATTCTATTTAAAAACAAAGCAAACAACACAACAAAAACAAGAACGTAAAAAAAGTAAAAATCAAATAAATATAAATATAAATATAAAAAAAAATGATTTTATGACAAAGAAACAAAATAAAAACCAAACAAAATCAAAAACCAAAGCAAACATTAAACAAATTGAAACCAAAAGCAATTTAGATGAATAGCATTTTTAGAAATACAAATAAATATAAATATATATATATATATACATACATATATTATTATTATTAATGAATATAGAGAAATCCACTAAAACTTACTTTAGAATTTTTGGCAAATTGAAAAACGAATTGAATATTTTTAAACAATTACAAACTTATAGATTATAAATTGTCAATTACAAATTATTTTAAAAGAGTTGCAACTCATTTTAGTTATGTTTCAAAAAGGAACGCCCATGTTCATGAAAAATTACATAGAATTCTAACCGACGAAGGACGATTACGATGGTAATCGATGAGACAAGCTCAGCAAGAATTAAGCAAGCACTTTAAGCAACTGTCAAAGCAATAAGAGTGCACAATAATTGGAAAAATGATTGCAATAAACAAACAAACAAACAAACAAACAAAGAATAAAAGAATAAAAAACAATTAAATATTTGAATATTTAAATGTACACATTTAATAGAAATAACTAAATAAGCAATAAAAAATTACCTATTATTATGATTGACACCATTTCGAACTTAATTATACAACGATTTGAGTATAAATGCAATATTAGCAACATTAAATATATATTATAAAAGTAATTATAATTATAATATTATGTAATGAAAATATTAAGAGAATCATATTTATAAAAATTTATTATATATACATATATATCTATATATATATATAAATTATTATAATATGTAAGTGTAAAATAAAAGCGCGATTTTTTAGCCATACAATCTAAACTAATTGAGTAGAGCAGTAACAGACAATTTTGTGATTTGCAATATTATATTACATTATATTAAATTATATTATATTATATTGAATTATATTACATTTAATTGTATTGAAAGAAATTAGAGAGAAAGAAATTATAAGATTATTGTATATATACATATAATACATATATATATATATATATATATATATATATATATATATATATATATATATATATATATATATATATATAATTACCAGTTCATATATACACAACCCACAGCATACTCGTTCAGATATTTTTGTAAATGATTCAAACCATTCCCCTTTACGTTACAAGCGAACATTTCCTCACCCCCACATTCATGCCCGCACACATGCCTCAAGCAGTCCTGCATATGTATTCATTCATTCATTCATTCATTGATTCATTCACCTAATCACTCAGCCATCCCCCTTCCCCCTCCCCCGTCACCACTTTTAGCATTTGCATCAGTGTTGCAGTGTCCTGCAAGCGGCATTGGCAGTAGTCGCTCTTGCCTTCGGGCAGTGCGCTTCACTGATTGTACATTTGCATAGAATAATTTCTAAACAAAATCATACAAGAAAGAAATTTTAACTAAAATCTAAAGCAAAATTTACACACAAAAGAAAAAACGTAAAAAAATCATAAAATATTAGATTTTAATTCAAAACCAAGATTTCTAGTCAAATGATAGTAAAGTAGGCAGAATGAAAGGAAGGCGGTCAGTCAAATAGTCCGTACTTAGTAAGTCAGTCGACTACTTATTAGCATCTTTTTCAATTTCCAATATACATAGTATATACATACATATATATTATATATACTCGTATATAATTATCAAATATATATATATATATATATATACACTTATATATATACATACATTAGAGTTAAGTTAATATGAGACAAACCATATGTAGATGAAAGCGAGTGTAAGCAAACTTAAACTTAAAAAAACTTTCAAGAAATACCAACATGAAAAGACACCAAGTAGTTTTATATTATTATACAAAAATGAAATTAAAAAAAAAAGAAACCATATAGAAAAAAAAACATTTTAATGAAAAAAAAAAAACCAAAAAAAAACCAAAAAAAATGTTAAAAAAAATTACAATTTGCAAAAAAGACTTGAACAGTTATGATAAATGAAATGCACGAGAATCGTTCGAAAATAACACACTTAGCGGTGCACACACGACAGTGGCCTGGCCGACCACCCACTCACCTCCCCCCCCCCCCCCCCCCACATAAGACAAACAGACCGCCGAAACTAGATGACGCCGTAGGTTGTGACCTACACCACTGCGGCTACCAGTACTCCACCTGGATCTTGTAATACTCACACCTCCACCACGCATTGTACAGTTGCGTTGGGCTTCCTCAGCTCTGGCAAGAACACTCCCCGTAGAGCGGTACAGTTCCTGCGACTGAGAGCGGAGAATATTTTAAATTGTATGTATGACTACGTATGATGAAGCTATGTAGATAATTTAGTGGCGTCTGCCAGCCACACCGAGCGTATATGCTGAAGGACATGTACTTTTCGAACGATCCCCGTATATAATATACACTTATTTATACATACTATATATAATTACATATTACATTTAGAGAATTAGTTACACAAGCTTATAAGCCAGGCGAGCAATTCACAATTCGCCGTACACACACACACAAACACAGACAAACACACACACACTCACACACAAACACTCACATATACTCAAAGGCACACACAAACATACATTTATATACAATACTTAATAATATATTTACAATTTAATATTTTAAAGCATGTAACAATAAATAAAAGAAGATAAAAAAAAAATAGCAAACGGCATTGAAGCCAGACAAAAATCCCAGAAAAATCCTGAACGGGGCCTGCCAGACGCTTACTTTTAACCAGATCGCCGGCCCCTGGCAAGTGGCACACACTGGCGAAAAATGCAGTTCCGAAATGCAAGAGCAATTTTTGAACCCCCCTACCTCCACCACTGAATTAAATGCTGAATACGCTCAAGGCAGCTACGCAAGAATACATGGGCTCACTTTATCAGCACCCAATACCCAATTGCAAGCCACACTGAGCAGGTAACCGCTTGCGGATACGTTATTCCCTCTCTCATGTCCGGCCGCTCTACCATTTACCATGTGTTCTGGTCATTATTGGCGAACGAACACTCAACTTTTGGGAAGCCGTTTTAGTATCTGCAGGTCTCCTCTCCGCGGACAGCTTTCCCTCACCTTTCACTTGATTTTGTATTGTTTATCGTATTATTGAGACGTGATTGTCCACCATGTCCACCATTTAAAATGTCATTCTCACCATATGTGGGTTCAGTTTACAGTGTCCTGTGAGTAGGCCTGTCATCATCCTAATATTACTTTTAGAGAGATTGATGAGTGATTCGAATCTCTTTAGGTGGTAGCTGTGCTCCATGATAAAGCAGCATAATTTGACACTAGTCCCTTTTCCAGTATTTCTGTTGTCATAATGAGGCATTTGTCGCTTCTAATACAACAACTTGTGACGTCAATGTTCAGAAAATGAACATGCTAAACAGCATGGTTTTAGTGGCTGATCCAAGTCAGTCCTCACATTGAACACAATTATCGCCTTAGCGATGTTTTGATATCTAAACAGCATATAACACAGTATTTTCCCGTATCCTTGCCATAGCGATCTGATTTGAAGACATGGAAATTCAACCCCCTCGGACAAAAGTCACCTGTTACCAATAAATGAGTAATGACATGAACTCGAGCGTCAAGTGGGGCTCATTGGTGGCCAGCGTCTCGCTCACGGATTTTATGAAGATGGTGTTATTCGAGAGTATGCACAGACCCTGAGTTTCGAGCAATTGCCCCTCGATTCTCAAGTCGAATGAGGCCGTCAAGGCGCAGAGCATGAAGATGCGATCAATTTGGGACATAGGCGTTTATTCTTTCTGTAGTTATTTCACCTTCTTTCATTTTTTACTTTCGTCGATGGCATCGTCAAATATCAGTCGCATTGGTACAACATAGCGACACTTTCCTGTTGGGACCCTCTCTCATATACCTGTGATTTATGACTTTCGAGATGTAGGTCAGAGAATACAGAGATAGTCATTTTCGCTGCCAGCTTCCGTAACGGGCATACCACGATTTTGAGAAGATTCACCACGATTCTGAGTGGATTCACCACGATTCTGAGTGGATTCACCACGATTCTGAGTGGATTCACCACTATTCTGAGTGGATTCACCACGATTTTGAGTTGATTCTTGTACAATGTCCGTCTGCTTTATTTCGCTGCTTTGCCATTTGACGTTCAAGTTTCTTTTCTCTGTGTTCTCTGATGTAAGTGCACCCAAGTTGTTCTCTGTGCCAGCGCATTGTAGAAGAGAGTCTTCGCTTTTAAGTACTTACGAGAATTTTGTCGTGCTGTGCTCCATTATTATTGAGTGTAGGGGATTTAAGCACCGCGACCTTTCGATCTATTGTGCCCCCCATCAGAGGTTCAAAGTACATCTTTGAGTCCTATCCTCTGGATAAACGTGATGACAAGTTTTGGCTCCAAAGGTTTCACATCACTGGCAGAGCCCTGGGAAAATCCCAAGTATTTCCTCTATACTCTGTCAACACATGCAAAGATGTCTCCTCTTCCTCCATACAGAATCTGCAGGAGCCTTCCGAGGTGAGCCCCATTCTCACCATATGTGGGTTCAGTTCACAGTGTCCTGTGAGTAGGCCTGTCATCATCCTAAGATTACTTTTAGAGAGATTGATGAGTGATTCGAATCTCTTTAGGTGGTAGCTGTGCTCCATGATAGAGCAGCATAATTTGACACTAGTTTGTCACAGGATGAGCGGTGCTCTGAGAGATGACTTCAATTTTTTTAGTTTCTCAAACACATTTCTTCGCTCTTTTCAGACATGAAGAGCGAGGTTGCTTTTTTAGAGGTAGTGATTGTTATATAAGAGTGTATTATAGAATATGTTAATTATTCTGTGTTTATAACGAAGCAAGTCACAATTTTGTACCACACTCAATTGGTTCCGATAACATCATTAGCAGTTGTGAATCATTATTTCTCCACAGAGACTTTGTGAGACACACAGAAGTAGTGATGTTTATCGTACAGGTTATGCCTAAGCTCATATACAATACGCCCATTTGTACACTCTGTTGCAAGACCTAGTAGATGGGACCCGATGAAAACAGGCTACAGTAGTCTAGCACACAGCATTCTAAACACCTCTCTCAACCTTTCAAAAACTCTTTTGTGGTGTGGTTCAAAAGCGAAATTTCTCTCGTAAGTCGGCCAGTAACTGAATTCGACATCAGTTGTTTCACTTGCAAGTTGCCTGCCCTATATAGCATCGCCATAATTCAATTGTCGATGGTTGGGTGTCGATTCCACCTAGTCCGCCACACCTGTTCCTAACTCAATTACTAGAAGTGCCGCGTCTGGCATGTCACATAAGCGTTAATTTGCGGAAATGATCGCGCCACTACGATCTCGATCACAGTGCAAACCAATGGCAAAGGAAAGAGGGCCCCGCGGGCTCCTCTCAGCAGCTTTTAAAGCAGTATATATCTACATATTTGTTTCTTTGAAAATATCCTCCTTATTAGCTAACAAACGCATTAGTTGAGTTCTCTATTGTATTTCTTCGGTAGATTGCTTAGTAGTTGAAAGTCAGTCTTTTACATAAAAATTATCGTATCTAAAAGTTAAGTGAAGATTGCAATTTTCAGATTTCAGATTCCAGATTGCTAACAGGCAGTTAACTTAAGCATAGGCATAGTCATAGCGAACGATGATATCTAGACAACCACGTTACTAGCTTTAACAATGTTTACAATTTCAGAATCGATAATAATAATTATGCTAAACAATACTATATTAACAATTTTTCTTAAAATACGTAATACATTTAAAAACATACCTACCAACTCTGCTGGAACACACACACAATCACTCACTCACACACACAGACACACAATACACACACAAACATACACACATACCATGTGAAAACAACTGATAATTCACAAAGTATACTACAAATGCTCCATGGCCAACGATCGAGTAAAGGACGCTCTATTCGTGGTAGAGTGGCAGACACAGAAACAACCCACACTGAAATCTGGAGCAGACTAGATTGAAGTTGATTTATCACAGTCTAAGTCGCTGGGATGCTGGAGGCTCATCTCCAACGAGTCAATGAGTATTTGGTATAAAAAGTAGTTAAATTACATGGTGAACACATTAGTTATGTGGCTCTCACGTATAAGTGCGTCAACGTGTGCGTCAAAACCTACTTCCTGAAGTGGTGTAGAAGGATAATTAAAAAAAGGAAATACTCCCACACTTGAGTTTGTTGTTGATTCCTTCTCTTTGTGTGAAACCACACTTCACAGCTATCAGAATCTTCTGTAATTTCACCTTGGTTCTCTCTTTAAGTTTTCCGTTTTCGTTAATCGGCATTGCGCCGTTCCTGTCTGCACACATGTTCATCCTTCAGGGCTTACATATTCCAATTTGCTTATGTAAGCAAACAAACCCAATAATTCAAATAAACTAGAAGTGATAAATGCTGCTTCGCATTTTCAGTGGATCAAGAGCCACCCCTATTAACGTTCTCCTCAGCACTGCGCTGGCTTAGGCGTGTTGCTGTTCGGGTGCGTTCAGTGTTCCGCAGAGTTATCATCATAAAGGTCACTGTAGAACAAACTGCCTCCCATTTAGTCACGGTTTCACACATATGCGCTACCACATTAGCCACTGCTGGTTGTTCTCCTAAGACAGCGCTCAAGTTGTTTCTGCTTCCACATTAGCCACTGCTGGTTGTTCGCCTAAGACAGCGCTCAAGTTGTTTCTGCTTCCACATTAGCTACTGCTGGTTGTTCGCCTAAGACAGCGCTCAAGTTGTTTCTGCTTCCACATTAGCCACTGCTGGTTGTTCTCCTAAGACAGCGCTCAAGTTGTTTCTGCTACCACATTAGCCACTGCTGGTTGTTCGCCTAAAACAGCGCTCAAGTTGTTTCTGCTACCACATTAGCCACTGCTGGTTGTTCTCCTAAGACAGCGCTCAAGTTATTTCTGCTACCACATTAGCCACTGCTGGTTGTTCTCCTAAGACAGCGCTCAAGTTGTTTCTGCTACCACATTAGCCACTGCTGGTTGTTCGCCTAAAACAGCGCTCAAGTTGTTTCTGCTACCACATTAGCCACTGCTGGTTGTTCTCCTAAGACAGCGCTCAAGTTGTTTCTGCTACCAGATTAGCCACTGCTGGTTGTTCGCCTAAGACAGCGCTCAAGTTGTTTCTGCTCTCGTTAAATCGCGGGCAATGAAAAAGTATATGCTGCGTGGCTTCCAGCTCTCCCGGGCAACTTGGACAAAACGGGTCATCATCGTATTTGTATTTGTGCAAGTATTCCTTGAAGCACTCGTGGCCACTAAGCATCTGCCTTAAATAGAAGTGAAGTTCGCCGTGTGTACGCCAGTACCATTCATTGATATTTTGTATCAGTCTATCGCCTTTGCTGGATTGCTCCCATCTTTGCTGCATTGTTGCATGGTTTTCTGTATTATTTCAAGCTTATCTGCAGCCGTTGGTCTGGCCGCTCTCCTGTACAAATCCTGCATTTCATATGCAAGCTGGTCGATTGGTGGCTTACGTGATAACACACAAATGGCATCATTCGAAACTGTCCCTTAGCGCGCTGAGTCTGTGTACAGATCGGATTCCTTTTGCGACACTCTCTGTACGCGCCACTTCTGCCCAAATTGGAGCCGCATATAGGATGATCGAGCTTGTTACCCTCGATAGTAGCTGCCTTCGACTTGATCTGGGACCTCCCCAGTTTGGCATCATCTTTGTGAGCAGCTTTTTCGCATTCTATCCTAAGGTGTTCCTTGAAGGTCAGTTTCGCGTCTATGATCACTCCCAAGTACCGCAGATACGGCTGCGATGTCATTTCGTGTTCACCCACCACGTTATTGTTATATGCTCGAGCTCATTAGGACCACCTCTGTTTCCTGGGCTGCCAATTCCAGTTTTGAGTCATCAAGCCAGCTTCTTATTCTGACGATCGCATCATTGCATATCGTTTGGAGCATATCCAGCTGTTTTGCTACTGCTACCACAGCAATGTCGTCCTCATAGCCTACCACCGTAGTATCTTCAGGTAGATCCAGTTGGAGTATGTCACCATTCCATAGTGTAGGGCCGAGCACAGAACCCTGAAGTACTTCCCCCGTGATCTTATTTATTTATTTAAAAGGATTAATCACAATAATAAATAATTATAACTAATTTAAGAGGAAGAGTCATAGCTACCAGGGCCTTCAACTCGGCCCGTGATCTAATATTGCTTTGCCCCTTCGTCCAAATTGTAGGGCCGAGCACAGAACCCTGAGGTACTCCCCCCGTGATCTTATATTACTTTGCCCCTTCGTCCGTAGTACTCGGTATTGAAAATGTGGGAACATGTGTGTGCGTGTGTGTGTGTTTGTGAAGACCCGAAGAAGCGTAGTGGAGATTAAGGAAATGAAAAATTGCACAGAGCAACAACTTCTCTCCCACTTATTGGTGGAACATTTATTGATTTTTTTCTCAATTTACACATTTGGTTGTTTATAAAGCAAGTTGCAAAAATTCGCTTACATTATTTACTCCGTGAGCTTCATTAAAAAAGTTTTGTTTATCATATTTTACTATATTTATACTTAACACTTTTTACTTTTATGTTCTAAGTAATTTCTGTACTTAATTTTATATTAATATATATATTTTTTTATTTATATATTTGTATATCAATTTTGTATTCACTTATTTTTGTGCCTTTACTTGCTCAATACTTTATTTATTATTTATTAGACTTGTATATTATTATTATTTAATTATTGTAACAAAATTTAAATTATGTTCAACTTAGCTTTAAAGAAGTGGTTGGAAGGGTATCCAGTTTTAGTTATATATATTTTATATATACAAATTATATTGTTTTATCACTTAGTCAGTGCTTGAACGGCGCCACACCGAGGTATCTCAATGGGCCAACAGGTGTGTTCAAGTGTGCTTTTGGCAAACTAGGCTGCCACTCCTACCTACCTACCTACCTAGTCTATTTGGATAAATTTTTTTGAGATTATCTTCTACATTTACAGAATTTTTTATTTATTTTATTGATTTAATTTTATTGTTGGTTTGCATTTTTTTGATTGCCCACAGAATTCTACTCCTTAGGAGTTTGTATGCGAATTTTTGTATATATTGTATTTTGTTGTTTCCCCAATATGAATATGCGTATTTTTTGTGGTCTATAAAATTCTACTACTAAATCTTTCATTGTTTCCTGAAGAATACCACTCCGCTAGAGCTTCGCCACTCAGACTCGGTTTTTTACAGACGTCAAATTGATGTCCAGACATACTCGTATATGTATATAAAAAATTATTGCAATAATGCCTGAATGAAATATCAGATTATTAAAAGCAGCATTTTATAAAAAATATTTATATATAAAGGAAAAAAGGAGTCTCCAAGTATCAGAGCAAATGACACTGTCAAACTTTGAAAAGCTTAAATATCAAGTTAGCCATGTCGAGCCACTTCACTACACAACAATGTATTGATACACCACACTATACAAAACTACACCACACTACACTAAAGTACAGCACACTACACTAAAGTACACCTCACTACACTAAAGTACACCTCACTACACTAAAGTACACCACACTACACTAAAGTACACCTGACTATACCACATCACACCACTCAACACTACAAGTTAATACCATGTCCAATTATTATACGAGAGAACAGAGAACGGTAAAATCAATGAAGCCAAACGGCGGAAATATTCTCACATTGATTAAAATTGCATGTAAAAAATTATAGTATTTACTATATATAATACATACATATATATGTATTTATATATATATATATATATATATATATATATATATATATATATATATATATATATATATATATATATATACATATATATACATATTTATATATATACATATTATATATATATATATATATATATATATATATATATATATATATATATATATATATATATATATATATATATATATATATATATATTAATGTATCTACCTTATGGAACCACATGTAAACTATTTTTAGAGCCTTGACAGCAAATAAAATATTACGACTTTAAAATAAGCAGAAAATGCCTTTTATTGGTTGTTGGTCGTGCATTGACGCCTCATCTCCTCATAATGTCTCTTTAATTTCTTTATAGGTTAGGTAAAAGTCATCTCCGGCCGCCGAGCACCGAGCACCGAGCACTCGAGCTATCATCGAAACATACCATCATCATCATCAGCATCAGTTTGTAGAACCAATCATATTCGTCCAGTCAATATAGACAATAACTTTATACCGGGACCTGACATCTGCAAATATTATGCACACAGTATTTACAAGTACAATTTTTATTTACTTTTACTGCAATACCACAATCATTATATATAACTTAGAAATAAAATAATTGTTCGTGTCATTGAATGATTTTATTTTATTTAAACGTTGTACTCGTTTTTAAGTTCTTCAGTTGATTTGTTATACGAACTATTTGCTTGCAGTTCAGGAATTGATTGCTCCTAAACTTGAATGTGTGTTTCTATTTATGCTGTTAAGTTCCCCTTTAAATGTTCATCAACTCCCACGAAGTTCTTCGGCTCCCTCAGTAAACATCCAAAACGTAGATTGTTTGACAGACCACTCACTCAACTGACTGCATATTCTCTCAGACCGTCATATGAAAATGAATAACTTGTTCCCCCACATAGGCCAACCATAAACGATATTTAATCTTAATTTTTCTCTAGACTCCCGTCCTGTAATCGAACACTGATGTTCCGCATGTCCGGTGGAAGAGAAGCGAGTTTATGGGACCGAAGGAAAAGTTAGCTCACTGAGGAAGCCTGAAACAAATGAATTGCAACTGCATGAAATTTGTTACAGGAAACAACAGGCCCTACACAAACTTAAACAAAGAGCCAAAGTTCCTGACAAAATCATTCTTCAACTCACAATTTGTTGAAAACTTCTTGGGACTGCATTCAACAGCCCGAAACGAAAAGTTGGTCTCTGTTCCTGCAATAGCTTTGTGTCGAAACAAACGACTTTCTCTATTAACCATAACACAATAGATTAAAAAACAACCACAAAAATGCAAGAAAAATCCAAGGTAGAAAATCGAGAAACCGAAGCAAACACTGTCTGTACTCTGGGAGGCCTTAAAGTTTTCATCCGTTTTGCGTACTTAAAGTGAACGAGGAACACCATGCATGAGTGGCTAATTTTGTCCACTTGAGGGCATGAGGGTAGCTGACGGCAACAGTTGCGATGTTTTGACCCTGACATCGCGTTGTTGTTCTCCAATGTGTGCACATCAGTTTAAATTCAACACCAATGCCAGCTGCGCACGACGCAATCAATCTGAGTAGCGCCAGTAGCACCATTCAGCCAGCAATCGGAGGCGCAGACACAATTTAGCCATGGGGGTTGGCGTGGGTGAGAAAATTGCACAATAGGAGAAGAGAATAGAGAAGCGGCAACAAGCTCACTGCGAAAATTGGGTTATGTAGACACATTTGCCAGCAACCCCAGCAGGACTATAAATTGCAGTTCATGGGGATGATACTCGTACGCCACTGTAGGCAAATAGAAGCTTTCCAATAAACTGCCTCACACACACACACACACACACACACACACACTTCCCCGCTAATTTTCGTACATTTTAAATGCAATATTTACAAAATCAGGATTTGCGCCACGTTTAAATTATTTGGAAGAAATAAGAATGTGTGCGAGCATTTTGCCAGTATTTGGAATTTTTGTGCTGACAAATCATTATAAACAATACAAACACTCAGAAGTAGAGTCTAGGAAGTCCATACACATCCGACACACCATATCTACTCGTAGTGTGTACGTAAGTACTTACGTAACGATGTTTACTTTGCCCCTGAGCAAGTGCTCATGACCCAGACGGAAATTTCGCAGACACTGACATCGTCGACGTTCGCTTTCGCCCAACATTTCTGAACCAGGCTGAAGATAGTAGGCGAAGCAACTAGCAATGCTGAAATGCGTTCGAGGGAAATGGGCCCCGTCAGCATTCGGAATCAATGCTCAAAAGTGGTCGTGAACTGTTTATATTAGTAGCGCCGTTTTATATTCCATTTTGCGGTCTGTGGCCTTTCTGGCTGTTCTTTGCTATGTTATTATAAACTAGACACAAATGTGGGTCTGATGGGCTTCTTTCAGTGTTCTCGATCTGTTCAGTATATGGAATGGAGTGCTGACCAATAGCAACGAGTCATAGCACGAAAATCTTTGAGCTTACTACAAGATTTGAAAGCTTTTTGGCCATAACTGTGACCTGGAGATACATTCAATTCAGTTCCTAACACTACGAACGGAACACAAATTGTTTGTGCTTCAATGCTTGACTTCAATCCCTGGCTTCATTCAGTGTCTTGCTCAGTGTACCGAAACATAGAAACAGAACGTTTGCTAGTGGAATGGTAACATTGCAACGCTTTCCCATTTCCATATTCATGTTTTCACATTTATAAACCGGACTATTTATAGGGAACATTCGTTTCACCAATTCCTTCGATAAGACAGGATCGTTCAGGACTGACACCGCTCTACGACTACGCCAATCTGTAGCAGAGTTATATGCCATTTCTTAATGACACTTAGAAGTTAAATACTCGTTTAAGTTTGGTTCAAAGTTTCCATAACTTAAATGTCGTTGATTGTTCTCACAAACTAGCATTGGTCTCTACCAGGATAGTACCCGAGTAAGAAACTTTTCGTAAAATAGCATGAGCACATTTTGTGCATGACTTGAAACATGCTCCCTTTCCTCTGTGCGGAGTGTAACGATTTTTAAAGATTGGAAGTTGATATGTTCAAAAGTAAGTTTATTTATTGCTCCCTGTATTTGTACTTCCCTCATTCGAATTGAATGCATTTTCTATCAATGTCCTATTCGAACAGTCAGAATGAAGAAATATGTTTTGTTTACCTGCAGTCGGGAATTATTCAGACTGGTTGCTGAATTAGCATGTATCAGACAAACCACTTGAGGTTTCATATCAACTTTCAGGACCAAGGACCCGGAAACAACTGAAATGACAGATGACTGAATATATTAACGCACCACAGTCGAAGCAGCAAAAGTGTTATCCGCAAATATTGAAGCCATGCTCACAAATTCAAGTCATTTCCATCCCGTTGCCTTATTGGCCAAGTATGGAAGAGGAAGCAAAGCAATGATTTCCATTGCAGTGCAATGGTGGCAATTCCTACTGGGGTGTAGTGTCTACACATTGGCAAATATATATACATATATACAATGTCGTATATCATTCCATTGTATGGCTGGCTGCATTATAGTCATATTGCTGCTCGCATTAATTCAATAAGTTTAGAACAAATCTCTTAGAGTCTCTCCGAAACCGAATAACCAGGTTTATTCGGATAAAGTGAGAGCGGGATTTTGGGGCGTCTCACTTAAAAGACTTTCAGGGAAAGGCCACTCACTGGAACGGAGTGACTAAAATGAGGACAGATTCCGGGTTTTAGGAACAGCTGTGTCCACGTAGTCACAGATAGTCTAAAAGCGTGCTTAGGAATCAACTAATGGTATGTCCACACTGACATGTAAAATGTACTTTAACTGAAGATAGGCTTTCCATCGAACGGCACTACCAACATCATGAAGTTTTGATTCAAATATGTTTACAGCTTTCAGTTCTGGAAGTGACACATTTGACTTCTTTGATTTTAAAACGCTTTCGATTCCTTAACAACTCACTTTCACCACTGAACTGGACCACTTGGACGATGAAGTTAACCACGTTCTGTATGCCGGTCCGGACATGACATCACAACTACGATTGACATAAATTATGGTTGCTGTTTTGCAACTATAGCTGTGCATGTGTATTGACATAGATGTCTGTAGTTGAATCTGTGTGGAGTATGCAAATCTGAGGCGAATGCGAACGAGGGAACGTGGGCACATTATTTATTGGCTACAGACAACTTGGAGCAGATAGCCAAAATGCTAGATAGATAGAGGTAGTAGTAGCCTGTCAACTGGCAGAAGAACACACATTCGCATCCATTCATGCATTCATCCCCAAATAGAAACTGGCACACACGAACCCCATCTGGCTGGCATTGAAGCGGTGATTGCGTTTACATTCTTGAGCAAACTCCAACAGCAAAATGCCAAATTGCAGAAGCAATTCAAGCGAAGCAAATTTTGTGAAAGAGCGCAGAGCAAATATGATGAAGCCAACTTAATGGAAATAGTAAAATTTAATAAAAATCAATACGGGAACACAATGACGAGAATATGCGAACAGCACTACGCAGAAAGCAATAAGTTCAAATTGACCCCAATTTTTTATGTTCATATCCCAGCAAAGAACAACTACTACTAGAATGTAATGTTTTGTTTGCCCAAAACTAGGCCAGAAACACGAAGCCAATGTACTAACAAGATGTGCTAATTCGCTCTTCACTCAAAGTTGAATGTTCTATCTTCGGAGCCAGGCTTTGGAATTCTTTCATATGCGTCTGACATGTGCCACCGACAAAACCGCATAACTTGAAGCGAAGAGCAAATTAATACATCTTCTTAAAATGTCCTCTCTCTGAACTCACCTCATATGAATCAAGTTACATCTTCCTGAGAGCAATAAAAAAGAGTGACAAATCTTCAACGAATAATAAATAACTTACACTCAGTTATGTTCTTCTTTAAGTTATTCGTACATACAAATAAGCTCTAATGGACAATGTATCCAGAAGCTGGGATGCGAACCAAAGCTAGTCATGCTTTCTATAGCTGTTGCCAACAAATTCCGCTCTATCTGGAATCATCATTTAGGTGGAAATCATAGCAGTGGGTTGCACTGGAGTCTGGAAACCAACCAAGCAAAACAAATGGCATTGCAACCGACACCGAGACTTGCGTGGAATGCATGAGCCCAGAGAGAACTTTTAATCTCACTCAGACTCTCTCAACACATCAAGTGCGATCACTCAGTCACTTTCTGCAACCCGCAGGAGTGAGTATTTGCACTGAGTGAGAGTGAGCCTGTGTGCTACCGGAGAATAGTCTCTGGTGCTACTGAGTTACCTTTCATGTGACGGGGACTCGTACAAATATTTGTTCTCTAGTTGCGATCATCAAAGAAAGACTCGCGCATGACTTTTGTAGCATCATATTTGAGGGTTTGTGCCAGTTCTCACCCACATTCACATAAACAGTTTAAGAGCCCCAACGAAATACATCGTTTTGTCGATGCTTGAGGACAAACTACAACAACATATCATAGTGACTTTGTGATTATGTTCGAGCATGTCACGAATTGCAGCAGGAGCCTGCAAAGCATAGGGATACAGGAGCAGTGAGGGCTGCCCAACATTCCCAGCTTTATTTTCGAATCATATGTATGCAAACACCTCTCTAAGCGATAAGCCTTAAACCAACTATACTTTCAAATCTCAAACGATTCTTTGGTATGCGATATTAAAGCAAATCTTCTAAAGTGCCTCCATAATAGAAATTATCAAACTTGTACTACCAAGGAAATCAGATCAACTTTATTTACCATTTATTAGCAAATTTTAAAGAGTAACAGATAGAGAGAGAGATAGAGAGAGATAGAGAGAGGGAGAGAGAGAGAGACAGATAGAGACTTTAATACGAAAGAATCGTATCTCCATAATCATGAGGAAACTTCCATGTGCTATGATCCACTTCAAACATACTTTTGAACTACTTCAAAATGCGGCACAACTACAGTCCGAGCACATTGAAGCTGATTAGGTATATACCTATTATAAATATATGTACATATCAGAGTATATAGAGTAAAAAACCTTCAAACGGCAAAGCAGCGAAAAAAAAGCAGACGGACGTTGTACATGAATCCACTGAAAATCGTGTTGAATCCACTCAGAATCGTGGTGATTCCACTCAAAATCGCGGTGTGTCCGCTACGTCCGCTGGCAGCGAAAAAGAGTTTCTTTTCTCTGTGTTCTCTGATACATATGTTCAGAATAGTTTTCTCTCATTCATACAAGATTGAACAAACGCCCGATTTTTGAATTTTTCAACCTTTTCACAACTCAACTCATACATTAGGTTAGCTTAGGCCCAAGTGTGCTTCTCGCTGCCACCTAAGCTACCTAAGCTAACCTAATGTATCAGTTCAATTGTGAAAAGGTCCCAAAACTCAACAAATAGTGGCCCTTGTGATACTACGGATGGGGCGCTGCACACGCACTGACCATCCAAGCCAAGTATAGTTACCGCTGAGACGGTGAGCGCCTAAGCAGCACAACTCATACACTGCTTTGCTAAGATCTGGCAAGTGCATAAGACTTCTAAACAAGGATTCCTACCACATCATCCCTCTAGTCTGGACAAAAGGTCCAGCTGATAGCCGAATGCACACTGCAACTGGGCTTTCTTATACCACTTTCAAAATGACACCTCATTTGAACTGACTCATTGTACTACCTCACATTGCAAACTAAGTTACTCATATAAGATGAATATTTTGGCCCAGCACTCGTTGTTTGGTTGCAAAGCTGTCGATATTGCGTGCATAAGAATTTTTGATTTAGCTGTGTGTGAGACCTCAACCCCCTGACCCCCACAGACACGCGTTTAGTGTTCCAATGTACGATCGTGCTCACACACACCGAGTAGAAAACTTTGCAACAATATAATGACTCAAGCCCATGCGGTTAACTGTGAGTAGTTCCAGCTCCCGCCTCATCTGTGTAAGGTTATAAAAGTAGCGCGGCAGCATTTGCGATTTAGTTGCGCGACTGAAGTGGAAGAATATTGTACGCATACGTAAATGTATAAAAAGTGCGGGAACGGAGGTTGAAACGTCTCGATCTACAGAAGTAAGAGATACACAATTTGAAACCAAATAAGTGTTTGATCTGCCATCCATCCATCCATCCGTGTAACTGTCCGATCGTGCATTCATCATGGCAGCGATTACACTGCCCCGCAGGGCTCTAATGGTCATGGGTGTTTATGCGGCGGCGGCATACGTGTGTGTCTGTGGTAAGCAAACCAAGCCAGAGTGAGGTAAATGAAGCAGTGGGCGGCTTGAAACTGAATCGACGCCGATGGATTTGCTCAGTCCAAAACACTCTTCGGCCAGAAAATATTTGGATTGAAGGCCAATTTGACTACAATACTAAAGTCAAATTCTGCTTCAAGCCGCTCGAGTATTAAAATATGATCAGAACAGGCTGAGGGAGCACCAAGTTTTTTTGCGTGCCAGCCAGAGTGGCATATCCTTTTCGGTTTATTTTCTTTGTGGATTGTGTGTGGAAGTCAAAACTTTTCTTACCAGGACACGGAATGCGTTTTTCCTTCACAGGCCCCATTTTATCAACTACAGTTCCCTTGACATTTTGTGACTTTGGGAGAGGCTTTTACTTCCACTTCATTTGTAGGTGTCCTGAAAGACTTATAAGAACCCGGCAGATCACCACTTCTGTCACTTAATTTTGCTCCTCACCAAGTGTAGTTTACCTCCGCTTCATCCCATGTGAAATATTAATTCAAAAATATTGTTTAAATATTCATTTGCCGCATAATATTTTAAAATATTGTTTCAAAACTTTTTATATGTTGCTCGAAAGTTGGTGAAATAGAGCCCTGGTCTTACTTTGACTTGGTGACATTCTCAACAGTTCACAGACTAATGTATAAGTGAAATGTGAAAGTGAGTCGAGTCTCTCCGGCTGCTTCTACACACTCTGTTGCTTGCCTGAATATCGATTTGTCGCACAAGCATAGCAGTGGCCATATACATACGACAAACCAACATGCGACTGTGTTTATTTGTGAGTTACGTATGCGTCTTTGCTTGAACTGGTTTATCTACACGCACAGCAGCTCCATTAAGTAGTTGTAGCCCTACCAACGCGACGCAGCAGCTTCGCAAAAGGTTTTTAAGATTGCTGCTGATAAAGTGGGTACCACGAGCAATTCCGTTCGATTGGATTAGCTTGGGGTGAGGATAGAGTAGTCACTGCCGCCCGCTGATTAGCTTGCCTTCCCCCTCCACACCCAGTAATCAGCCAATAAATATTTGCCTTCAAATTTTGGTTCAATTTCAATGTGCTTGCTGCTTCTCGTAAATGCAAACGAAGGTAACCAACCCACTGGCAGAACCACACCGCGGTGTGTCCGCTTGTTTACTCACATTATCTGCACTAATAAGCAGGCAGCCCTTCGGCAATGTTTAATAAAAAGCAAACTATTGTAATTACCCATTTATTCAATTCATCAAATAGTTACCGCAAGAGGCCATGATTCCTAACCGCAAAACGCCTCCAGCGCCCACGCCACACCGTGCTGATTTCAGGGAAGCCAAAATGCCGTAATTATTGTTTGCTCAATAATCGCTGGTAACGCAAACTCTGGTTAGTTTGTCGGTCCGTCTGGCAGGCGGCTATTCGTGCAGCTGAGGCTGGAACGCGTGAGGGTGGGAGGGTGGCAGGGTCGAAGGAAGGCGGGCAGCTTTTGCTGCGATTATACGATGACGGCAGCCAACATTGTTGTCATATAGTACGAGTATAATTAATAGCCCGCCTAATGAGATTCTATCGCTTCGTGTTGTGTAATAAAATCAGTAATTTTAAAAAGTGACGAGAGTGCTGGAAGATTTCGACAAATAAAAGAAAAAAATAGATTTACATACATTCTTTTAATTAATAGTCCGTCTTCGGCGCTGGGGCTGCGATCAGAGCGGGCGCTGAGAGTCACGTTTCCCAAGGCAGATTTGAGCTGGCAAACAAAGCGTTAAAGCTTAGTATGATGAATGAGTACTATGGTTAAGTTCTATGGGAGGCAAGTGGTCTTCCTACCAGCTCTCAAAATCATCATCATGATGAACGAGACTATTTAGAGGCCTCATATCAAAACCCGCTACTGGCTTCTACAATGTCAACGTTAACGAGAAACCAAACAACCTTTGATACAAGGACAAATGTCATAAAGATGGAGAAATTAGAGAGGATAACTTAACTTAAGAATACAACAGTAACGAAGATAGCGGAAGAATGGACATTTTTAATGTTTCCATAACAGGATAAAAAGTAATTACCACATAGTTTCAACAGAAACTGGTCCTCAAGAGTATTCAAAATGTTTCCCAGTGAGTCCTTCTTGTGTCAAAATTAGCTGTTTACCGAAAGCTTTCTAAATTCCGCTCATATCATATTAAATTGGTCTTTGGCTCGCTTTCTCTATTTTTCTTTCTGCCTCCTTATACCCCCATCTATCTCTTTTTTAAGACTCTTCTGATTCCCACTTTGCATTGAATTTCTAAACAATTACAAACGTGTCTCTTCCTTCTGTCCACACCATTGGTCTTTGGCTCGCTTTCTCTATTTTTCTTTCTGCCTCCTTATACCCCCATCTATCTCTTTTTTAAGACTCTTCTGATTCCCACTTTGCATTGAATTTCTAAACAATTACAAACGTGTCTCTTCCTTCTGTCCACACCATTGGTCTTTGGCTCGCTTTCTCTATTTTTCTTTCTGCCTCCTTATACCCCCATCTATCTCTTTTTTAAGACTCTTCTGATTCCCACTTTGCATTGAATTTCTAAACAATTACAAACGTGTCTCTTCCTTCTGTCCACACCATTGGTCTTCGGCTCGCTTTCTCTATTTTTCTTTCTCCCTCCTTATACCTCTATCTATCTCTTTTTTAAGATTCTTCTGATTCCCACTTTCCATTGAATTTTTAGACAATTACAAACGTGTCTCTTCCTTCTGTCCACACCATTGGTCTTTGGCTCGCTTTCTCTATTTTTCTTTCTCCCTCCTTATACCTCTATCTATCTCTTTTTTAAGACGCTTCTGATTGCCACTTTGCATTGAATTTTTAGACAATTACAAACGTGTCTCTTCCTTCTGTCCACACCATCCAGTTTTATTCTGCATTGGCCTTCACACACATACTCCATACAGATAGGACACCGGTTCCCCTGTTTCCCATATGAATACACTGGCCCCTTGCGTCACAAGTGATTCGTTTGATTGGCATTTTTGAAGTTTGTAATACGAGAAAACCCAGCATAATTGTCCTAATCATAATCAGCAATTTATCGGTGCATGCAAACCATGGATTCAAATATTTAAATCATAACAAAAGCATATTTCTTTAGTCGCAGCACCCTACCAGGAACTGGAACCACGGTCTGGTTATGTCCCCGTTTACATACGACTCGGCAACACACCTCTACATGAAATTCATCCCGACTTGGCATATGCATTTCACGAACTCGAGTCAAGCAATCTGATGTTACAGGTAGGTCTTCACTATATCTCACATATTCAACAGTTCCGATTACAATACGACACATTCATTCACAGGATGCGACTAATCAGCCGCCAGACCAGTTGTCAGGGACGCTTGAGAGTCAAATCAAAGAAGCCACTGTGGCGGGGAAAGTGGCTCAGAAACAAGACGAGCATGGCAGCAATACCAGCAGTACAACAACTGCCACGCCTCAGAATGTGCAGCACACTCAAGCAGTGCCCGCAGCGCCTGAAACAGACACAAAATCCGACATTGCCTCGTTCGATGTGGTTCAAGGTGATACGGAGAAAAACGCTAAACGCAAATAACGCATAATCCTTAAACCAAAGGGGTGTCCACGTGTGAGGAAAGCTGAGCATAATATGATGTCATTCCTTTTGCGGTTCATCTTCAACATATCTCTAAATTTAAATGCCATGTTAGAGTAGAGCCTCGGTTAAAATAGACGGAGCAGTACGGAACGAAAAGTGAAAACCAAAAGCATTATAATCACCTTTACGCGTTCCGTTCCGTTCCTCTGCGTCTATTATAACGGAGGCTTCGTAGTAATAAATAAAATGGCAACTTAGTTTACGTACTTCCGTCACATTATGGCGGCCGAAGCACTTACATATGAATGCAATAAAATTAAACCTATGTATATTGTTCTTGAAAATCGGTTGCCAGTCGGTTATGCGGACTACTACCAACCCCTACGCCAATTCATGCATGTAAAATTGTGATGTACATCAGTGCACTCACGTCTCCTATGAAGAGTCTTGGGCGCAGAGAGCTTTACAACTGCAGTCGAGATCAGTTAAGAAGTGAGCGATGTTGTGGGGGTGCCAATGGATCCTTTGCATCTACTAATACTACAAGGTCAACTCCCGGCAACGAAAGAAAAGTGCCAAATTTTTATGATAAGAGTAAAGAGCGAATTTCTGCAGAAATTCACACAAATCACAGGCTTCAGAGATGAGCCTATATTAGATCTTCCTCTATACATTCGACCTGTATCGCTTAAGTGACCATTTCTTAGATGTATCCATTTAATGGTCAATATAAGAGAGATATCTAAAGTTCGTTGCGTGCAGAACAAATAAGTCAGCCTCAAGTGGCACTAAGGACATTTGTGAGCATTCGCTTATACAGAATTCCATGAAGGTCCGAGTGATCTTCCTTTCACATGTGTGGGTCAAAAACAGTGTCAACCTCATTAAATATCTCACGTGTATCAAAGGAGGATTACTTCCACAGGATGAGCTGAAGCCTTATTGTAGTGATCTCACCTTCCATAATTTTTACTATAGAAGCTTCCTCTGATTTGAAGCTATACGAGTATATAACAGAAGTATGGTGAAAAGGTACAAGAATGAGTCCCTTTTGAATGCCATTCCCACTTGAAGTATGGGGCTAACTCCCTCCACTCCTGCTCAGGTGCGTTATGAGTCGCTTCAATATTGATTTGCAAGCTGATATCAGGGAAACCGAAAGGCAGTATTTTTCCAGATAGTTTGTGAAAACACTCAGAATGCTGTTATTCATATTTCTCTGCAAAACATCAAAAAAAGCAGAGCTCCAATTTGAAAGAGACGCTCTCAAAGCCCTCCCACTTACCAGTGACGTCGATTTTTCAAAGTAAGATGGTTAATAAAACTTCCTCAGCGATTACCAGAGATGGCGAAGATACTAAAACAATGCAAGCGATGTCCCTACAGCTTTTGCAAAATGCCTTTCAAAGTGCTTAAACATTAGGAAAGGAAGAAACAGAAAGCTGGAAATTAATGCCAAGGCCCTGATTTATGCGTTGTCAGCGTTGGATACAAGTTTAATAACGTTCTTTTTGCGACACATTCCAGGGTGCAGACAGACGACAACGAAGCCCCTGGTAATCGCAACGTACAATTCAACCGCATTCACATTAATTAACAACAGAAAGTTGGACTCCCACACCCCACCTCACCAAAGCAAACGTATGTATGTGAGCAGTGAGCAGCTGTTGGCTGCCCTAACACCCCAATGTGGCCAATTGCGCCCGCTCCATTCGCCATTCACCTTACGCACACATGAAAATGAGTCTTGCAACAATTGCCAAATACAAATATTTCATTTCGCAAGTCGTGCATGCCGGGCCTCAAGAAATATGAACCAAGTTTTTAACTTTTGCCAAGAAAAAATGTTGTGCACTTATTTCGGGGTCATTTTCGACATCCTCATTCGCCATTAGTGGGTAGCAATGGGCTTCCAATTCCCTCCGTTCCATCCCCTACACTGACTGCTCCTCCCTCCAGCACGTTCTCACGGATCTCATTCTGATTTACTGACTACGGCAAATTGGTTGTCGCCGCTTTTACTCCGCCGACTGTGGTGTTGTTTCCGCTTGCAAAGGGAAAACACAAAAACGATTTAATTATACGTACGTCGCTCGTCGCTCGACGGCTAATTTCAGCAATTATCGATTATCGTTACTGTTTTATCGTTAGCACTGCAGCAAACCAACTGGCAGATGGTGTCCCACATCATAAAAACTTGCCCCTCAAAGTGCCACCGGCCGTACCTACACACGCACGCACAGAACACGTTAACCACTTCCGGGCAGCCGCACGAACAGCGCCCGGCCACCCGTCCGTCCAGGCCACGTTTTCGTTAATATTAACGCTAATCAAAACAAATTACGTCGCCTTTGCAGCCTGAAAATAAACTCGATTAGCAAATTTATGAAGCACAATCAGTGCACAGGCTGTTCCCGTAGAGCGGATGCTTTAAGTCCCAATTGCTCCCACGGAAGATTCTCTGCAGCTGTAAGGATCTTGAACGCTAACGTTGATATTTGCTTGCTCTGAAACTACCTGGTCATCTGTGGTCCCTGCGGAACCACCGACAAGGATTCCTCTACCATCGAAGCCGTGGCCGCCATTAGTGTATCGACCTTCATAATTTTCAGGGTACGCGGTTGGAAGAATTCCCCAATAAATTTGTCTAGCAGAGGCAGTCATGGACCATCGTTTAAGAGGATTTCAGGTGTCAACTTCTTAAAGCTTATGAAAAGGAGGTGTGTGTCACCAACGAACTTAAGATTAGCTCCATCAACTGCTTCATTAAAAGCTCCAAATGGCTGGACCTTTGAAAGGGATGGGACCTGCTGTCCCATGCGGTATCACAAAGGGTCAATGTTGGCCTAAGTGCGCCCTTTTCGGGTGGCCGCCTTACCTACCTACCTACCAACGAACACCATCGCTACGAGTTTATAAACACACCTATTGAGAACGAGGAGGAGGCCACCTTTGAAGGAGAATTGTTCATCAAGTTCTTCTCTTCAATATTTTCCTGTGTAATGCAGTGTTGAGTGATCCCTCAAATAGAGCACTTTACGCTGAGTTTCATAATGCAACAATGAACACATTAACTCCGCCCACCACCCACCAACCATACGTAATTTATTGTAATGCCAGTGGGTAACGAACTCATAGAAAGTTTTGCATACAGCACCAGGAGCAAGAGCATTAAATAAAATGAACCCGCCGTACTGGAAGTCGAACGCTTGTTGCCTGGCTTCCTGCTACAAACCGTAGGAGAGATTATCGTGTATGGTATTTCGCCGACAGTTGAACAACTCTCCTCTGGTTACGTCGGTAGTAAAATGGAAATTAATAGCTGATTGCTCTGCCTTGATTGCACCAATCAACCAACCAACCAACCACCCAACGAACCACTCGCCCCACCGTCCCAAAGATTAGCTACAAATTCGCCAAAGCAAAATATAAAAAAAACATGAGCAGGAACAATGAAAGAGGCACCTCTCCATGCTCTCTGTTGGCATATGCCTATGCCCCTAGCTTGGAGTAGGCCAAGCGAGTCCTGGCATACTGACAGAAGTAGCCACGGCAACAAATGCCGCTGAAAATGGCCCTTTTATGATATACGCATTAAGCAGAAGATTACCCGAAATTTGTTTAATTGCCAAACAGCAACTCCTGCCGCCCGGTTGGGAGGGCAAAGCGCGTAGCACATGTTCCTAATTGCGATTTCAGCAAAGTGGATACTTAAAAAACCGACACACAGAAAGAGAGTTTGTTCACAAATAAAAATGATGCTCCACGAATCAGCAAAAATGCCAGAAGAAGCCACTCTCAATCGATACCGGCGGTTCTGGCTTTAACAGCCTCTGTCCAAAGGTTCCAGCATACTTACTTCTTAAATGACCTCCGCGTCTCCGATGAAACGGCACAGATTTGCAAATTGCGACAGCGAGAATTGGAAGTTTTTGGCTGGGCTACAATTAATCAAAAGCAACGGGCTCACATCCTGGATCCGATGGCATAGCGGCGATTATGGCGGGACACCGGGCAACGCTGCGGCAATACACCCGTAATGGAGGAATAGCGTTTAAGCCAACATGGAACCAGCCATTGTGGGCGTTGTGCAGGCCGGACCCAGCTCACCTTCAGGAAAATGCGAAAGTAGAACACGAGATCCAATGAGGTCGGTTCTGCAAACACAGCTCTGCAATGAACGGAATACATCAAGTCCATCTGAGGTGACACACAAATGGGTTCTGAGCTACTTTCAGCCCGAAGTGTGTCCGCTGGCGGGAACAACCGAAGTACATTCACAGAAGACTGGGCTTTAACTATTTACATGGCTTGCAATAAATTTCGGAACATGTTTTTAATTTTCAATTGAAAAATTGTTCGGAAAATATTTCAGGTCAATTATATTTCTGGGGCCATACTTTTACTAGAAATTAGGGCAGGCATCTTCACATCTACACAAATGGATCCAAGCTGCAGGGAAAGGTGGGAGGTAATTTATGCAGAGATGAGCTGGACATTAACATGTCCGTTAGGCTTCACGACAGCTGCAGCGTTTTGCCGGCTGAGGTCGCGGCTAGGTTAGGTTAGGTTAACGTGGCAGCCGGTCTAAGGACCAGCTCACTCAGACCACCATGGGTCCATTGTGATACCACCGCGCAACAAAGCACCGCCGATTCACTCGTCGAACCATTTCGAAGCCCTAATAAAGAGCAGGATTTGTTTGACCTTCGCGCTAGACACCTCTGTAAGTCGCGGCTATAAAGCCAGCACTGTCTTGGCTAAGGAAGAAGAAGATATCTGGACATGATACTTGCATTCTATCTGACAGCCAAGCGGCTTTGCGCTCCCTAGATTCGGCTATTATCACCTCAAAAGCCGTCAAGAGCTGCCGCAAATCTTTAGACGAGATGGCTAAGCAGACTCGTCTGCATCTGAGCTGGGTTCCCGGCCACAGGGATATTCCAGGGAATTGTAAAGCGGATGAACTCTTCCGAGAGGGTATTACAATACCGATTCAATCAGATAGATCAAACCTCGGTATTCCTGTTGTCAACTGTAAGTTTTTAATTAATAGAATATCCTTAGACACAGTGGGCAGGTACTTATCTGAAGGTACAGGATACAAAATAGTTAAACTAACCTGGCCTGAAATAAATGTCAAGCGCTCAAAAGTTTTATTATCTCTAAATAGACAAAGTATAGTTTCCGTAGTAAGTGTCCTAACGGGACACGGGACCCTGAGTACTCATGGTAGTAGGCTGGGGATCGCCTCTAACGACTTGTGCAGGAGTGGAGGAGGAAGAGTCCATTGAACACCGTGTCCAGTGCTGTTCAGAAGGAGGCACACTCTCCTGTGTGACTACTTTCTGGGCTCTTTGGGAGATATACCAAATAAGAATATAAGCTCCATCAACTGCTTCATTAAAAGTTCCTTTGAAAGGGTTTGGGACTTGTATCTCATGCGGTTTCATAAAGGGTCAATGATGGCCTGAGTGCGCCCTTCTGATGACCGCTATACCTACCCACCTACCTAGGACAGGCAAACGTGCATGGCGAAAAAGATTCTGGAGGTGACAGTGATACAAAAATCTCCCCAGACAGAGATCTGTGGCAATGCGAAGTTGTGTTCGGGCAAAAAACATACTCCTATACCATCTTTTGATGAAGCAATCATTGCTCCCTCTGTCACTTTCCAATATAAGCTGTGCGACATCTCAAATCTTCGATAGGTAGTATAGTTCCACTTGGGAGAATCGGAAGAAATCGTCGTATCTTGCTGGTGGAATGTTCTCGCACATCCTTTTGTGTTCGATATTTATGAAAAAGACTGCGAATTATCTCTAGATGGCTGCTTCCTCCTTATTGTGTGTGTGTGCCTTTTTATACCTATAAGCGAGCTAAGTCGACTCGGTTAACTAAGCTTCGCACGTGCCCCATTATGAAACTGTTTTTTCTTTTTTTTTTTGTTTGCTTTAGTTGGAAAGCACCATGCCGAACTCTGTGGGACTCAAATCCTAACTAAAACCACCTGTGCTTCAGGCCCGTGAGTCCCCATTTTGACAAGAGCTTCCTCACTCTCGTTTCTAGCGCGTTGCTCGTCGTATCCCACTTGCTTCCTGATGCTAACCAAAACTTCTTCTGCTGAAGGTGTGTGCGTGTGTTTTTTTTTTTGTGTTTGAGGGCACACCTCACCCCTCGAAATTGTTTCTATTTTTTAATTTCTTAGAAATTTCATCACGTACTCGACTATTTATTTTTTCTGCCTTTGTACACGTTTACATTTGATTTCCTTTTTTGTTTTTATTTTTTGTAAATTTGCCTCGCTTTTCGTAAGTAATTTTTCCAATTGAACGCTCGGCAGTCGACCACGTTATGCTTATTTATCTTTGCTCCCGAATTTGGTCCACGGCACACAATTCCACTGATTCACGTAGTGCGTACGGATTTCTGGAGTTCAGTGTTTTGGGTTTGCTAAACCCATTACCAGGACGCCATAGTTTTGGGTGTGCTGGTTTGGTGTTTGTTGTTCCCGCTTTGCCCGGTCGCCGCCATGTCCGCAATTCTTATTATTGGGTGCGTTCATGCGCGGTTACTTCGAATGAATAATTGCTCATGCTTCACTAAAGACACGCTGCGGAGTCAGCTCGCCGCAGAGGACACCACTGGAAGGAGCATATGTGCTTGGAATGACAAATCCCAAATACAACTTCACACTTGAAGACATCGTCGAAGCGAAGAAGTAGCAAAATGAGCAAAGCTGGTGAAGGTGACAACTGTTTCTGTGATAGTGAAGGAAATTGAACCGAAGGATAAAGGAAAAACCTTTGCCAGCATAGGGTCAACCATTTTTCACTGTCATTAATGACGACACATTTGCACCTGAAAAGACTGCCACTACTCGCATTTAAATGTGCATTTCGGATCGGTCCTGGCCGCCCCTCCCTCATTTAATATAAATTTTACTTAAAAACCAACTGGCGAAGCACTGTTACGGCCTTTTTAATGAACTCAATTACAAGTTAATGCGACGAAATACGGTCTGGCCCCCCTCCTCCTGCCGTCTGACTTCCTTTGCAGCTGTGGTGTGTCGTAGCGAGTTTTCAGAGCAGTTCATATCGCACTGCGAGCTCACGTGCACGATGAGCTTAATTACCTTAATATGCACTTCTTTCACTTCAGTTTCATTTTCATGTTCATGTTCGATACATTGGCAAGGTGATAATCGCCGTCATTGCACGGTCGATGGATGAGAAGAGGACTGTGGCCTGTACAATGATTGCTTTTTGAGCACTTAATTGCATAGGAATAGTAATTGCAAGTGGAAATAATTGCAAGTGTACCAAGGACACACGAGTACGTGCGAGTGTGCACGCCAGAAAGCACCGTCGCACCCAATTGCACGGTCGCACGGACCGCCGCAATGCTGCCCGCGCAAATCCGTTTCAAGCGCACTAAAGTGGACATCAATGAGAATGGCCCGCCATATTGGTTACGGTTACTGTTATGGTATCGAGGGAGGCAACAAAGCCTTTTCGCCGATTCAAACAGAATAGCACTTAGCAAATAATAATGTTGCCCAGGCAATTTACAGAGCCCGGCGATTGGATGGTAGAGAATTGCAACAAAAAGTCGTTCGTATGAATTTTCAACGATCTCAGTTTATTTGAAATGTTACACAGACACGCCCGTACTTGTTAACAGTTTAGTGGGAATACCCGTATGCCCATTGCTTAACGACCGAGTATGCCGCTCAGTAAGCCACCACCACCAGCACCAGCACCGCTACCGCCGCCCAGCAAGCCACCAGCACCGCTACCGCCGCCCAGCAAGCCACCAGCACCGTTACCTCCGCTACCTGTGACTGGCGATGTCAGTCCAGTTGCGCCCAGCAAATTCCCCAGCAACGGATTTCCATTTAAGTTCAACAAACAGCTGCAAAACACTCATTAATAAACACAAGCCAAACACACCCGCACACGCAGGAGCAAAAACTGCTACGTAGCGACGTCGCCAAGACAACACTTACCGCAAGTCAAGTCGAATTATGTACAGGCAGGCCCATTGTCGCATGCACTGGAATAAGTACTCGTATGTAAGTGTGTTACCATGTCTATCCGACATTTTAAGGTGGTGCAATTCAAACCGCGATCTAATCACACACACAGTGTTTGTTGAAGAACACCTGAATCCAGTTGGGACAAACCGGGTTGTACGTATGAGGCACATATGAGAGGCACAACACACTAGGCATGAGTTCCGTCAAGTTTCGTCGAAAAGATGAACCACATATTTTAGCAACTGTCATAGATAAACTGTATCATTCTCACCTCTAATGTGAAGGTAAAAGCTCAGAGCGGCTCTCTTTTTTAACCTCTCGATACCGCACAATTTGCACAGAGAGAGCGCGTAATTGTTTGTTAAAGAAAAATCTGTCTTATTCTTCATTCAACGCCATATTCTCAATTCTACTCTCTGAACATAGATCAATGGGTCAGACCAGAGAACACAGAGAAAAGAATCTTAAACGTCAAACGGCGAAGCAGCGAAATAAAGCAGACGGACGTTGTACATGAATCCACTGAAAATCGTGGTGAATCCACTCAGAATCGTGGTGAATCCACTCAAAATCGTGGTGTGTACGCCAGAGAACAAAGAGAAAAGAAACTTAAACGTCAAACGGCAAAGCAGCAAAATAAAGCAGACGGACGTTGTACACGAATCCACTGAAAATCGTGGTGAATTCACTCATAATCGTGGTGAATCCACTCAAAATCGTGGTGTGTCCGCTACGGACGCTGGCAACGAAAAGGAGTTTCCTTTCTCTGTGTTCTCTGGTACATGAATCCACTGAAAATCGTGGTGAGTCCACTCAAAATCGTGGTGTGTCCGCTACGGACGCTGGCAGTGAAAAAGAGTTTCTTTTCTCTGCGTTCTCTGGGTCAGACACACTGAGAACTTAACAGCTTCGCGAGAGGTGTGAAAAAATAACACCATAAGGACAGACTCTTGGTTTGAGGCGTGGTTTCGAGGCTACAGGGTTACTATATTATTCACTCTGGCAGAACACATTTCCATATAGAACATAGGCCACGCATACTCAAAGAGGTTTGAGCTCAAAGCTGTTTTTGCCATCTCTATTACTGGTAGAAGATGACGAAACGAATCGTGATCAAAGACTTTTACTCTTCATTCCCTTTATTATCCAATCCACTCTCCATTGAATCAATTTCAAAAATGGTTCCGTAGAAATCATAGCCGGACCAGAGCTTTGTGAACATACTTTTCTACTTTCATACTTTTCTAGGTCAGGTCAAGGGAACAACCCTTGGTTTTGGGCTGTTCCCTTGTGGTAAGGTTAAGTGCTTCATATTCTATGTTTCTTTATGCCATTCTAGAATTGTCCGAGTCTCTCTCTCTTTCTCATCTCCTCATATCGACAAACCGAGGAAATTAATAATCTCCCCATCTTTTCAATTAATGTGGGCTCAGTGTCTGGAGGGAGGGTTTTGTGTGAATAGGCTGACCAGAATCTATTCTTTAAGACCTAACTAGAATAAGTGTTTCTTTGTTAAAGGTGAGAAGCCCACCTTAGATCAAAGACGCTGTCTTCCTTCGATTTAACCAACAAACAATTTTAATTGTTTTAATTTCAACCCGGATAACCGGGTTGATTAGTCGGATAAATATGGTTTATATGCATGTATGTGGTACATGCAAGTAACCGTTAGAAAAATCTTAGTGATCGAAGTTCAGACACGCTTCCTATGGAATAGATGGAGGATTTCCACCAAAGAATATAGGGAAAAGAAACTTAAACGTCAAACGGCGAAGCAGCGAAATAAAGCAGACGGACATTGTACACGAATCCACTCAGAATCGTGGTGAAACCATTCAGAATCGTGGTGAATCCATTCAGAATCGTGGTGAATCCACTCAAAATCGTGGTGTGTCCGCTACGGAAAAGACTTTCTTTTCTCTGTATTCTCTGATTTCCACTATAGTAAGCATTGAGCACAAGAAGAGAGAAACTGCAGAGAGATCGTTTTTGTCCATTAAGACAATTTGGAAGGATTAGTTAGAATAAATGTGTGTTTAAATGAACTTTCAGCGATCAACAGCAGGACGTAAGTATCACATAAGGCGTTTAGGTCATATAATTGTTTTAGATGCCCTCCCACTTATCCTTTCTTTACGAAATCAACCCTCTGAACTCCCTGACTCTGAAATAATTCACAAACACTGCTTAGAGTTTATCTGTGATTGGATGGATTTGTACTGTTCCGTTATTGGTTTATCTGGTGGGACTCACCCTTAACATCTCTTCACTTGGAACCGGACATGTCTGTAAGCCAGTGAGTGGTGGTTGTGTGGGCACCACCGCTTGTGACCCAGGGGGCTGTGAAATCATCCAATATTCCAAAGGTGAACAATTTATTGTCAACTATTAACTAAGTCCAGAGTTCCATACTTACAGTAGCCAGCGTCATTACCTGCCAAATATACAACTTAAATCATCGCAGGTTCTGGAAAAAACTCACCAACTTCACTTACCGCACAGCAAACGGTCCCCAATAGCAGCGAGAGCATCGTGTTGCCTTGCATCGTTGCCGCTAATTGAATTTCGATTTTGAACTGTTCCACTCTATCACGGCCGAACGGCTTTTATAGCTCTCCGGCAAACTGTGACGCCAACTCCATTTTCCTTTATTTATTAATTCTATTTTGTTTTTTTTGTGTGACCGCATTGTTTCGCTCCACGCAGCTGTTTCAGAGACGATGATATTCGCAATGTGAATGCTCCGTATGTGGGTCATAGTCCCCCCCAAACGAGGGCAGTCGCACACATGTGGATGCACCATTTTTTTTTTTTTTTTGTTTTAATCTGGGCCACATACACAATGGACCCCAATCGCATACGACCTACTCCGGCATATGTCAGCCAACGCTGAGAATGCTTAGCATTGGAAAAATCTAGAAAGTGAACCGATGAATTGCAGCACGAAAGGTGGGAAGCATGTTTAAACGAATTTGGCATTTTCCTGGTACAGAAAAGAAGAATATTTAATAGTTTCACGGAGTTTTAACTCGGGGCTGAAATCCTATCACAATGTTATTCAAATCCTATCGCAAGGATATTCAAAACCTACTGGGACGTTATTCAAGTCCTTTTGGATTACTATTCAAGGCCTTCTGGAATTCAATGACATCGTCAAAATCAAAAATGTGTTTCTCCAGGCCATGCATCATAGCACTATGAAACCAGTTATAAAGTGGGATCCTAGTTAACGTTCCCTATTTCTACCAAAATCTGGACATTGTACAGAAGAGATGCTGGACTGCTTCCACTTCCTTCTCGTTCTTGCAGCTGCAACAGAAATCATGCGTATAAACTCCCATTCCGTGAGGGCTCCTATTAGAGTCCTCCTTTGTAGTCTATTTAGTCTAATGATATTCTTGGATAGACGCAGATTTAACCTCGACCATGTGTGCCTGGCGAGTTCGCAGGTAGTGGCACAGATCCAATTTTGATTCGTAGAGTGAATCAGTCTCTCACTTATGAGAAGCTTACAAGTTACGCGAGGTATACCTGCTAACATTTGGCGTACAAGTGCCGCCCCTCGCAAGTTGATCAGCCTGGTATATCCGGATGACCGGGCACCCAGCATAAATGAATATGGAATTGTTTAGCCAAGAGATCGGCGACAATCTAAAACACTCCTTGATGTTATTTGGAATGCATCCAGAGTCCTTAGGGCAGCTTGGCTGTCTGATAAAATTCAGATATCCTTACCTGTTACCTCGTTTATCCTCAACCAATTCAAGGCGGCGTGAATAGCGGTTATTTCCTCTTGAAAACACTGCAGTGATCCGTTAGTTTGATGGATTCACCGATTGAGGGCGTATCGTAATAAATCCCTGATCCTACACCGGTACTCATCTTTGATCCGTCTGTGTATATCTGTATGGGAGTATCTGGTGATGGATCCCCCTCGAGCCGTTCTGGTCTGGAAGGAATCTTTTCCTAAAAATTTATTTCGAAACTAAAAGACGAAGGAAGGTAATCAATATCACTGGATATGTCCGTATAGGATATGGTCGCATGTTCATAAGGAACAGCTTTCCATTGTGAGCTCGCCTTGAACCGAATGGTGGAGCAAGCCGCTAAACACTTGCAAAAAAGATATAAGGGTGGCATATATAGTATTATATTCCATTCCATAGTATTATATTCCATTACTTCTGCTTATCTGTGTGCCTTACTAAGCATTTCGCAGTTGGTCCTTTTCAGCATTGCAGTCCACCAGACAACATTTTCTTATAGGTAAATGGGCCTGACAACTGCAGTATAAAGCCAATGAGCTACCTAAACTAAATTCGCCAGGTTTTAGCCATAGCTATTTTGGAGGCATAAAAAACCACCCGCACTTTCCTAGCTCTTTCTCAGGTGTTTGCCTTCCAAGCTAGTTTCCTGTCAATTATAAGACCCAAATATTTCATTTCTTCTGAAATCCTTAGAGCCCTTAAGCATAATATGATCTAAATGATAGAATATATGTTTCCTAGTAAACAGAATGACTTGAATCTTATCCGGATTTACTCCAAGATCACAGTCCTCCGCCCACTTTGAAAGAATATCTGGAGCATTTTGCAACAAATCTCTCAGAGTCATCAGCTTAAGCTATCACCTACATCCAATCGCCTCTAATCTTAACAGGATTTCGCTAACAATTGTGTTCCATGGAAGCGGTGAGAGGACACCACCTTGCTGTGTGCCCCTGCTCATCAACTCACGTACGACCGATTCTCCTAGATTCGTCTCAATGATACTGCTATTCAGCATTTTTCCCATGAGGTCTACCAGCCCCGTTTCCACCCGAAGTTCAGTGAGTGCTGCAGAGATGGCCTCCTCTTTGACATTATTAAGTGCTCCTTCAATATCAAGAAAGGCAGCCAGAGTGAATTCAGGCTTATGCAATGAACCTTCTGCAGTGGAAATAAGCTTGTGTAGAACAGTCTCTACCGATTTCCCCTTTGTTTGGGCATGTAGAGTCGATGAGATTAGATTCTTGTGTGAAGTTAAGCTTAAGTGGATCACTATTTCTAAGGTTTTTAAAAGAAAAGATGTGAGAGATGTCGGTATTAAGTGTTTTGGATGAGTATGAGAGCTTTTGCTGGCTTTTGGAATGAAGACTATCCTAGCCTGTATCCATTGAATAGGTATACAAGCAAACTCACTTCTGACTTAATGACATCGTAAACAAGAGGCTATATCGAATTTGGAGTAGAAATAATCCTTCAAGCGGTATCTAAGAACCAGACTCTGTTTGCTTGTAGGGTGACGGCATCATCGGACATTGCCGTCTATGCAGATCCTTATAGAACCTGATTAAGCTAATGATAGCTTGCACTAGAATTCAATTTCAAATCAGTTAATCGACTCTGATACTTTAGTCCCATTTCACTTACGATTTATCAATAATTACTTATCACTAACGACTTACCACTACTGACTTAGCCTCATAGCCTTTTAGTAATAGCTTATCACTAAGGGCACATTACTAAGAACTTGTCACTAGTGACTTATCACCACTGACTAATCAGTCATAACCTTTCACTAATAGCTTATCACTAAGGACACATCACTAAAAAATTGCCACTAGTGACTTATCACTACTGACTAATCAGTCATAACTTTCAGCTTATCACTAAGGTCACATCACTAAAAACTTGTCACTAATGACTTATCACTACTGACTAATCAGTCATAACCTTTCACTAATAGTTTATCACTAAGGGCACATTACTAAAAACTTGTCACTAGTGACTTATCACCACTGACTAATCAGTCATAACCTTTCACTAATAGTTTATCACTAAGGGCACATCACTAAAAACTTGTCACTAGTGACTTATCACTACTGACTAATCAGTCATAAGTTTTAGCTTATCACTAAGGGCACATCACTAAAAACTTGTCACTAGTGACTTATCACTACTGACTAATCAGTCATAACCTTTCACTAATAGTTTATCAGTAAGGGCACATCACTAAAAACTTGTCACTAATGACTTATCACTACTGACTAATCAGTCATAACCTTTCACTAATAGTTTATACCTAAGGGCACATCACTAAAAACTTGTCACTAGTGACTTATCACTACTGACTAATCAGTCATAACTTTCAGCTTATCACTAAGGTCACATCACTAAAAACTTGTCACTAATGGCTTATCACTACTGACTAATCAGTCATAACCTTTCACTAATAGTTTATACCTAAGGGCACATCACTAAAAACTTGTCACTAGTGACTTATCACTACTGACTAATCAGTCATAACTTTCAGCTTATCACTAAGGTCACATCACTAAAAACTTGTCACTAATGGCTTATCACTACTGACTAATCAGTCATAACCTTTCACTAATAGTTTATCACTATGGGCACATCACTAAAAACTTGTCACTAGTGACTTATCAATACTGACTAATCAGTCATAACTTTTAGCTTATCACTAAGGGCACATCACTAAAAACTTGTCACTAGTGACTTATCACTACTGACTAATCAGTCATAACCTTTCACTAATAGTTTATCAGTAAGGGCACATCACTATAAACTTGTCACTAGTGACTTATCACTACTGACTAATCAGTCATAACTTTCAGCTTATCACTAAGGTCACATCACTAAAAACTTGTCACTAATGGCTTATCACTACTGACTAATCAGTCATAACCTTTCACTAATAGTTTATCACTATGGGCACATCACTAAAAACTTGTCACTAGTGACTTATCAATACTGACTAATCAGTCATAACCTTTCACTAATAGTTTATCAGTAAGGGCACATCACTAAAAACTTGTCACTAATGACTTATCACTACTGACTAATCAGTCATAACCTTTCACTAATAGTTTATACCTAAGGGCACATCACTAAAAACTTGTCACTAGTGACTTATCACTACTGACTAATCAGTCATAACTTTCAGCTTATCACTAAGGTCACATCACTAAAAACTTGTCACTAATGGCTTATCACTACTGACTAATCAGTCATAACCTTTCACTAATAGTTTATCACTATGGGCACATCACTAAAAACTTGTCACTAGTGACTTATCAATACTGACTAATCAGTCATAACTTTTAGCTTATCACTAAGGGCACATCACTAAAAACTTGTCACTAGTGACTTATCACTACTGACTAATCAGTCATAACCTTTCACTAATAGTTTATCAGTAAGGGCACATCACTATAAACTTGTCACTAGTGACTTATCACTACTGACTAATCAGTCATAACTTTCAGCTTATCACTAAGGTCACATCACTAAAAATTTGTCACTAATGACTTATCACTACTGACTAATCAGTCATAACTTTCAGCTTATCACTAAGGTCACATCACTAAAAACTTGTCACTAATGACTTATCACTACTGACTAATCAGTCATAACCTTTCACTAATAGTTTATCAGTAAGGGCACATCACTAAAAACTTGTCACTAGTGACTTATCACTACTGACTAATCAGTCATAACTTTTAGCTTATCACTAAGGGCACATCACTAAAAACTTGTCACTAGTGACTTATCACTACTGACTAATCAGTCATAACCTTTCACTAATAGTTTATCAGTAAAGGCACATCACTATAAACTTGTCACTAGTGACTTATCACTACTGACTAATCAGTCATAACTTTCAGCTTATCACTAAGGTCACATCACTAAAAATTTGTCACTAATGACTTATCACTACTGACTAATCAGTCATAACTTTCAGCTTATCACTAAGGGCACATCACTAAAAACTTGTCACTAGTGACTTATCACTACTGACTAATCAGTCATAACCTTTCACTAATAGTTTATCACTAAGGGCACATCACTAAAAACTTGTCACTAGTGACTTATCACTACTGACTAATCAGTCATAACTTTTAGCTTATCACTAAGGGCACATCACTAAAAACTTGTCACTAGTGACTTATCACTACTGACTAATCAGTCATAACTTTTAGCTTATCACTAAGGGCACATCACTAAGGACACATCACTAAAACGTACATACTAGGACGTACATACCTCTAATGGCGAATTATCAGTAATCCTTGTTCATCTTTCAACGAACGAACTTATCACGAACGACTTATCACGAATGACTTATCAGGAATGAATTATCACACATTACTTATAATCTTATTCTAATCTCATCTTATCTAATATATTAGACCATATATGGTCTTTCATTTATGAATTATAGCATTTTCCGAGTCTTCATGCATCATAGTCATGAATAACGAAAGCACAACTTCGTTCGAAGTATACATACCATTTTGTATTTACCCTTCCCGGCCATTCCAGGGTATCAAACTACTGAAGTAAATCAAGTCTATATTAATTATATATATGCATTTATTAAATCTCAAAAGTAAGTTTGGATTATATTTGAAAAGGTAGGTCCCATGACATAAGCCTGACGACAACCCTAATCAAAATTCGTAACTGCGGGCGTAATACGAGTACAGGGATGACTGTGACCGGCCTCGAGTTCACAATCGGATTGGAGAGAGAATTATGTCGTGGCACCTTTGATTTGTTTTTGGTTTTTTTTTGTTCTTGAACATTTCTACAATACATTCCGGGATATTTCCAGTAAATATGTACTTATAAATATATATATATATATATATATATATATATATATATATATATATATATATATATATATATATATATATATATGTATATATATGCATATATATACATATATGAATATTATTTATGTTTAATTTAAGGCCCCACAGTCGTAACTGAATATCATGTTTCTCTGATGCTGCCAACAAATGCTAAGAAGTTGCAGTTAGGGCGGCGAATGTAGCCAAACCAGAACATATTCTGAAAGTACATAAACTATTAATAACTGCGCACAAAGAAACGCCCCCAAAAAGCGAGATTAGTAGAATTTCAGAGTAGGGAGTTCAGATGTGAAAAGATCGCCTCGCCAACTTGCTGAAATAATCGCGCTCTTCTTGTTCCCTGAAACCCGCCAGTGGCGAATTAGTCGACGAACTTCATCGATGATAACAGCAGCACTTGTAGCTAAATGCATGTGGTGCCTCACTTGCCTTACCATGTAAGTTCCACAAAGAGTGGAACCGATTTCTTTATATATCAGCGAGCAAGTGACAAGTCACTCATTTAAGCGACTGATTCTCTCGTTGTTTACAGTGTACGAGTTGTTTACAGTGTACGAGTATGGTAACGGACTCTAGTCTAAATATATTGCGGATATGAAATGATAGCGTTGCATATCACTGTGATATGGAACACAATCTGACAATAGAATCATCGATGATGTTATGAGAGAATTCACCACTAGACTGTTGCTGGTACTTTGCAATTTCCCGCTGTCTCTTCTCGCCTTCTGTCTCGTCTGACCTCTCAGTTCACAGTTCGCCGTGCAGGAGGAAGGGTTATTTGAATAATTGTAAATATTATTATTAAGTTATTATATTGGTGGAGTTGTTTAGCTACTCTTTAGAATTTGAATTTTAAATTTAATTTAGAGTTTGTGCAAGCGCCCTCGGGACTAAGTTATTGAAATGAATAATAGACATCCTCGGGAAGCGTGGCTATCTTATGCGTACTGCAGCTTGCGACAGTTGCACAGCCATTTAATAATCCGTGCATTTCTTTCTACGATCGACGGCGGCTCAGATGGCCGGAAGGTCTGCGTGGTTTGTGGTTGAGTCTCGGTGCTATCCGGCAAGCGCATTGAGTCGACGGTGCTGACGTCGGAGAAGAAGACAGTGCTCGAGTCGTCAGAGTCCGATTCGGCGCTGTGACGTCTTCGGGATGCGGCATAGATCTCGTGAAACTTGTCATCGTTTAGGCCCAGTCGATCGAAAAACTTCTCCAAGTCGGACAGCCCGTCTACCGCAGCGCCAGCATTCTCCATATCAGCCAGATGCGAAACCGGAGTTTTGCAGCGTATGTCAATGTGAATGATGGGCTTCTCCTGAGTTTGATACTCGTCGGCGGCGAAGCACTTGGGGAAGAAGAATGTTGGCTGCTCAGCTGGAGCCGTGAGTTCGCCGGTTTCATTCACAGCGCTGCTATGTACGGAAGCAGGTGGCAGTGCGACGCGGCTGCGATTCTTGAAGCGTATACATCGTTGTCGCTTAAACGTTATTGGCGGCGGACTGATGTCCTCCACAGAAGGTGCCGACCCAGGACTTTGGATGATGAAATTCTGCTTATGCTTAACGTTTGCGACCACTTGCGTTCTAAGTAGTTGCTGGTTTGAGGAACTGGCGTAATGTGCCTCCTCCGCCTTGTATTTGGCCACTAACGGGGAAGGTGGCGTGTAGCCGTCCTGGAAAGCCTCGGGCACTTCTGGTGTGGTAAAGTTGAGCAGATAGTCGCCGGATTCAAAGTGTGTGGCATTTTTGCAACGGCAGTCGGTATATTCGTTAGTGCGAGCGTAGGTAGTCGACACATATCCGCAGTATGAGTTCGCACTGTGCTGAGTGGAGGAGCCGCTGTCGCGACGGAAATCCCCAGGGTTGAGATTGCAGCAGTTTTTGTTGCTGTAAACATCGCGTTCGGCGTCGCGTTGTCTGTAGCACGGCTCGCTGCGGTGTGTGTAGTGACCCGAGGAGCCTCCCGAATCACGGTTAAGGGATGATTCACCCGCCGACTTGATGGATCTATTTCCGCGGCTACAGCAGCTAAGAATTTCGCTGTGCGGCGAGTGGCGACTGATGTGTGAGTGGAGATCAGGTAGGGATTTATGGCTGTTGATGTTGTATGAAGCCGTGTTGTATTTTGTGTCTTCGGGGGGTATTTCATGAGAGTGCGAATATGAACGTTGATAATTGTACCTACAATCGTGTGGAAAGGGTAGCACAATGCTTTAGAAATGTCCGTTGTGGGCATTGGGGTAGTATTACCTTGAACGGGGCTCTGCATTAGTATGGCTCGACTCTGCCGCATACTCCGCTGGCGGACTGATTGGTCGATAGTTTTCGGTAAGTATCAGGGGTTCGTCAATGCTGCTGTTTTCGGCTCCATAATTGTACACGTTCTCAAAGGACTGTGGCGATAGAAACAACGGCGGAGGAATTGTTATAGGAGCATTGTTGTCTTCGTTGACGAAGGCTGTTGCTGCCGGGAGCTGAAATATTACAAGAAGGTCAATATTGAGTCTGTTTAACTTTAAGGCAATGTACCTCTTGGCCGCACGTGCCACTCGTGGCATTGGTGCCATACTCGTACTGACGTGGCAGATCACTTCTGATGTACTCATTCGCACGCAAACCCGTGGAGGCCCGTTCTCGAGATGTCTCGCCATTGAGGAGCACGCGCAGTTTATTCTGCATAGGATTGTTATTGGGCGCCATGCCATGGCATCCTTTATGCAAGTGGTGGTTGTGATGATGATGATGATGAATGTGTGCACCCCTGCTTTGATGTATGTGGGGAGGTAGCACAAAGCGGCGGTCCAAATCACTGCAATTGGCGGTGTCGCAGTAGGTAGCTTTGGATCGAGCCTCATCCCTGCTATCCAAGCCGGGCCTACCGCATTTTGCAGCGCCAATAATATTGGTGGGGCGGTAGTTGGACTGCTGTTGCAGACGGCTGACTATCACCTCGGACTTGATGTAAAAGTTCTTCGTCTCCGCCAGTAATTCTACGGCGGATTTCCGTTTGGGATGATGCCTGCCAGAGCGGTACATCATGGTGGCTGCGTGCGGATGGCCCCAATAGTTACGGCATGGGTCAGTTGCTGCAACAGCGGAGGTGGGCCGCTGTGCAGTGGGAGGGTACACTTTCTGCATGGAGTGCTGCTGAGCTGTACCCACGGGCAGATATGAGACCGAAGGGAGTGGCGAGTTGTACTGATGCGCCGCACTTGGGTTGTTGCCTCCGTAGATGTAATGGTGATTGGGTGTGGTTAGCTGCTGTTGTGGTGACCTAGTGTACTTTGGCAAGGTGGGGTAGATGGGCTGGTGCGGCTGATGAGAACCTGCCAGGCAACCATTCGCGCTGGATATGTTGCTACCATGATGTTGTCGTGGACTGCCGCAACCGTGTACAGCAGCCGCCATTGGAAGCTGGAAGAAAATACAAATCTTTTGATTACGTTCTTAATTGTGGCTGTCTTATTACAGATTCTGCGCCTTTCATTCGCAGCAGTGTAAACAAATCAGTTGGGAAATTTCATTGGCAATTTAATCCTGTGTATAGACAACTTGTGTGGAGCTTTCGCACGACAGATTAAAGCAGTGAAGAAAAAAGCTCCCCTCGTAGTATTCACGGCTGTGGGTCTAAAATTGTTGAACATGCGCAGCATTGGACGAATGCGAGATACTGAAAATATTCCTTGTGCAAAGGAATTCACTCCTCCCTATGGCCAAATATACCAACATGCCAATATTTTCAATTTGTGACCAATTCGCTGCATAATCCTTCTTCTTTTCCTGAATACACCCACTGAGGGCACCAGCCACGCGCTGCTTGCGTTCAAGTGCTCTGCAACACATTAATAAATGTGAAGTACTGTCTCTGAGGTGCAATTTAGGAAAGCCAATAGCAACGAGATCTGCCAGTATATACCCTATTCCGTGCTTACCTTCTCGTTGGGACCAATTCACTGCGTTGCCTTTAAGTCCGCCGATAATATTGACTTTTATACATGAGAAGAATCGAGCGAGTTCACCGTTTCGAAAAATTTACTACTGCAGCAAACAGCATAACTGTGGAAATCCCTTTGATTATTGTGTGCTGCGATTACGTTTCCAACATGCTGGCGGATGCTTTAAGGATAACAGATGTTGACGGGACGTGCAGAGCTTTTTCGAAAGCTCTTTTCAGGGGTTAATACGAATATTCCGAACTTGTGAGATGTGAAATTACGAGTATTTTCCATCTCCCACAGCGCATGTAGCAAACCACTGCAAGGCAGCTCAGAGAAGTTGCTGAAATCAGTTCGCAAAAATTGTTACTCATTCGACCCCATGTACGAAAATGCTGTTTGAAAATTGGTTAGAGTTTCTCTGAAACGATTTACATGTATACTCGTTTATGTACGTGATACTTTCGTCTCTCCTCTGGTCTCCCGAGTCTGATCTCTTTATACACATACATACATAGCCACATACATATATAGCCGCGTTTGAGCAAGTTTCTCTCAGCATTGTCTCAGTGAATCCACCACCTTGTTCAGAAGCATACCAATTAGGAAAGTATTTCTTGCTAGTTTCTTGAGAGCTGTTGCTCACAGAAAAGGATACACCCCTCCTTCCCAACAGCACACGCCTGGCGTAAACTGTCCCTTTCTTTTTCCGCAAGGAACTGCATACAAATGCACTCATTGGCGTACTTAAGGAGATTTCAATTGCGTGCCCCACCCATGTATATTCTTTGTACAACCATTTTCCACAAATGCACACTATTTCAATTTCCGATCGATTAAATGGAGAATGGTTTTCACAATTTCGGCTTAGCTCACACATAAGCGGTAAGCGATAAGGGGGATGAAATTACTAGTAGCTTGTGAATGATGCAATATACATACAGATGAATATTCAGATGGCGCTGATGAAAGATGTGCGTATGTACGTCGAAAAGCAGGCACAATGAAAAATTTAAAAAACATATATAATCATATTTATCAATATTCTATAAACTTTCTCCTTCAGTTTCAATGCATCACCGTCATTCCCACCTCAGTGTCTGACAGCTAAAATACAATATCTCACTTCCATTTCGTTCATTTCACTTGAAATGTCTTCTATCGTGGTGGATTTGTAGCATATAGCAAAAGCGTGGTGAATTTTCAGTTTTAGTCTTCCAGCACTATTTCTGCAGTCAAAATTTTCCAGTCTTTCTTCGTTTCTTATTGGTTCTGAGCATTAAACAATTATTCGTTCACAGTTTCTCAAATTGAACGACAACTTATTTTTGCACAGCAAGCAAGATATTGTCGTTTCGAAACTTTGTCACAGTCTCCCAATTAGAGAATACAGAGAAAAGAAACTTAAACGTCAAACGGCAAAGCAGCGAAATAATGCAGACGGACGTTGTACATGAATCCACTGAAAATCGTGGTGAATCCACTCCAAATCGTGGTGTGTCCGCTACGGGCGCTGGCAGCGAAAATACTTTATTTTCTCTGTATTCTCTGCTCCCAATTCATGTCAGTGTCACTGAAGACACTTATTTTTATATCAGATAAAAACATATTTATTTTTATGTTTTTTTTCGAAAGTGTAAAAGTATAAATTAAAACAAAATGTTAAAGAAGAGTAAGATTAATACGAGTTGAATTTCTATTTATCATGGTAAATTCAGTATAATAAAAAGTTTTCAAATATCTATGGTATTTTGTGACATAATAGAGGTTAAGTAATATCTCTGACCACGACTGTAGAAGAAAATAACTCCATAGTTTCGGCTCATTTCGTCAATTTCTTATTCTTCAAAACTTAAAAAGTTCCATTTTTAATCACATACATATATGCAAAATAACGAAGACAAGTCATTCACTTCGAAAGCGGTCTCACTAGTCCAATTGTCAACAAGCAAATTGTAGTTCCTTATTTTCACCAATTGATTACTTTTGAACCCTGCTACGAATTGTGTATGTAAATGCGAAGAGCCCCACCGATTCTGATCAGAATGCAACTCTGTCTTTTTGTTGTTTGCTTTGTGGTGGCTTTCACAACAGGCGATAGTAGGCAATGCGTGTTGTGTTGTATGTTCCCATTACACCTTTTCTTCAACAGGAGATTGAGTGGGGCTTCCCTTCAGGAGTAGTGCTCATAGTGTAATTACACTAAGGTATCGCCGCCTGTAACTCGTTTTTTGTCTCATGTGACAATTTTACAAGCTCCCAAGTCAACTGTGTAATTGAGCATATTCTTTGGGACAGAGCCAATTACTTATTAGAACAGTAATTGCCTACGAACCAAGAAATACAGGGAACTGAGTATATTTTTATTTGAAGCGCACGTGTCCATAAAAGCGACCGCAATAGTGGAAGCATCCATTTGGATAGTCCTATAATTCTCAATTATTTATTTAAAAAGTTTTTTCACAAATAAATTGAATGATAAGCTTATTAACTAGGCAACTAACAACTACATATAGTATATGTATGTATACATATATGTTTGTATATGCATACATAAAAATATATGTATGTTTTCATACATATATATATATATATATATATATATATATATATATATATATATATATATATATATATATATGTATATATTTAAGTTGCACAGAAGCTAAAGAAATTATTGAGAAATCGGTTTGTTTCCCTTCGTTTTTTCACATTTTTTGATTTATTTCTAATTTTTTGCCACATTCATTTTTATAAGGAAATTACTTAATAATTGTAAATATTTCTCTATAAAAGGAAAAGGAACGAGAACTTTTATATGTTATTTGTCAGATACTCAGTTAACATTCAAGTTAATGAAAGAGAAAGAAAATTTTAACAATAATTAATATTGAATATTTATTGAACTGAATATAATTTTTTGATACTCTTGATTGAATTGAATTTCTTTTATTTATTTACTATTTTTATAATTTCAGAGTTATATTATTAAAGTTTTGTTTAATATGCATCGTCAGAAGATGGCGTATAATATTCCTATCATTATTTTAGTATGTGAAAATGAATATATATTAAAAAAATAGGACTTAAAATAAAGTACTAGATATTGTACAAATATTATAATTATAAATAGTCCGGTTTCGCATTTAATTGCAACTAATTGTGGTTCATTTTCGGACCGAATTCTTATACATCATTTTAGCGAACAGTTCAGTTTGTTGTGAGGATTAGTGAATTTTAATAATAATGTGAATAATGTTCTTTTATTTCAGCGGATTCAATGCCAATTTCAGTGGATTCCCCTTTTGTTGTTTTATACACATATTACTTGATGCTGATATATGGCAAATTATTGTGGCGGTTCATTCTACACTACCGCACTTTGATAATAGCGGGATAATTTGTAATTTAAAGTATATTATAAATGAATTTTTGTCTCTTCAATTCTGTTTGCCAAAATCCATTAAAACCATATTCAGGGCAATGTTTTTAATTTGTTAAATTATTAATTATTTACAGGCTGTAAACCTTCTACTATTGAATTTGAACAGAAAATTTAATTAAAAAACACGATGTTTTTTACAACTATCTATGTATATATTTTTGCTCATATAGATGGAATAATATAGCGTTATTTTCCCTCTTTAGGACTAAATTGCAATACCAGTTCATTTTTTGTTTACGATGTTCGCATTCCTTGCTGGAATTATACGGTGAACTCATACACCCAAGTCCTTCTATTTTATTTCGACTTTTGCTGTACAACGATTAAGTTTTCGTTATCTGTACTCCCTGCCATGACCATTTCTAAATCCGCTAATAAGGAAATGGGAGAAATGTTCTACATTGGCGGTAAATTGGTGCGTTGTAAGCATTGGTGAACATACCCCAATATTACGATATTTGGTGATACGGTAGCAAAACATCGATGCGCAGAAATTGTTGATTTTTCACCAACGAAGCTGCGGTTGCACGTCCTTTAATTGGTTACTGATATTCAAAATTGTGGTTGTTTAATATTAAATGTGAATAATTCACAACTAAATATTGCTGCACAAAAATTTCCGTCAACAAAATTTGATCTACATTAGTTTGTTAATCTTATTTCCACAATAACCACAGAGCTATAAAGATACTCTGCATGTATTAAGAAAGTACCGCCAGGGTTCTTTTGCATAAATTTGTGACTATACTGGATTTTGTATATGCTCAAACATTAAAAAAGAGGATAACTTAAATTAGATAACTTGACTCCACATCCCAATTGATGATATGTGTGCCAAATAAATATAAAAAATCACAAATGACCAATTGTGTAAACAAGTAAAGCGGGAATCTTAATTTCTGACTCCCAGATGGCCAAATGGTGATTAAAATCTTAGACGTCAAAATAGATACATAATCCGTGGCGGCTATGAACACGAAAGAAGAAGCTCTCTCCGCACTTGTCAAAGTTATATTGACACAAATTATTTTTTCATTCTTTTGTTCCAGTTTTTGACAGCAACGTGGAGCACAGGCAGGGCGGCCCAAGAATGATAGAGAGTTTCTATTATTTTTGAGGACGGCCGATGTTATGCCAGGTTTGATGGATATTTTGTTACAAACAATGTCATTTGCATGCAAACAGTGTATTTTTCCACCAGAAGTAAGGCCCAAATATAATAACGCAAGAGCCCGAAACGAGAGCGAGACCGAGTCTCGGATGAAAAGTCAAAAATAATTTGTACCTAAGGATGGTATGTGGCAATATACAATAGTGCGTGATGCGATAGAGCGAGGCGAACAACAAATTCTAAAAATTTGAAATTCCTCGCACTCTCGTCCGAGACAATTTGTCAAAGTAATCAACTGTTTTGTAATGCGCATTTGTCTATTTCTGTTTATCTGTTTGTGGCTGCGCGTTTATTTTATTTAATAAAAAATTTCAAAACATTAAAAAATGGTTCTTTAGCTCCTCTGCTTTTGTGTAAATATGGTTGGCACTTTGTTTATTGTATATTAGAATGCGAGACAGTGCAAAACGAGATGTCGTACGAGACTCGGTCTCGCTCTCGCATCGTGCTCTCGCGTCATTGTATCCGGGCCTTTATTAACATCTTCTAAACACAATACTGACAACCAGTTCTTTATTTTCTGACACTGTCTGAATTTAGATCCTGCCACCCATAGCGGTTGTCACTTCGTTATCTTCTTTAAATTATTACAATTCTCATAAGAACAGTCTAAAATATTGCTCTTCATTTCAATTTTATAAAGTGTTTCCACTTTCCATTATTTATTGTTCAAATTAGGGAATTTTTAGAATAATTTTTGCAATTCAATCAAAGTGATTGGTTCACTGTCAGAATTGTGATAGTTTTTTCTTTTTTTTGTTGTTCTGGCAATCGAATGACATACAAATTCTCGAACTGGAGAACTTGTTGTCTTGTTTTGGTAATATATTAGGGGTGTGCATTCGTACGCTCGCGATAAAACTTTTCTTGTAGCAAAACTGGTTTGTTGCTTGATCGCTTGATCGATTCAACGCGACCGCCATGTATTCGACATACTTTCAATGATTGCCACCCTTAAATAGGATTAAAATATATATATTTATTTATATATTAGTGCGTCGTGTATACTCGTATATGGACATATTGTACTTTCTATATACATATGTGATTTATAGTACAATTTTGTTTCAATTTTGATTAACAATTTATCTTAGAAATTACCAGTTTCCAAAACAGTTCCGAAAAAAAGAAGCGTGTTAATAGAAAATAAAATAGCTCTGTTTTTGAAAACGTTTTTCCGAAGAATAATTAATCAATTATTTTTGTTTAATTTTTTCATTTTTCATTTGGACTATAAATTCTACATTGCATGGAAGATTTTATTATTTAAGTATTTTATTTATTTTGCAAACTTGGCATGAGTACGATAAAAATATTCCATCCATACAAGTTGACAATAAAAATTCCCGACATTTGATTTCGATCCTGTAAATGAATTCGTAGGCCAAAGTTAGTGTTTCATCTTTCGGTCTCATATAGGAAGTATTCATTTATAAACTACCCCAAGTTTACTTCAGCAATTTGACAACAAAAATTATATATTTTTAAAACTAAGTTTTAAACATTTTATTCTTGAAAAATAGCCATTATATTCCTCAAGTTATTTTAAGTTAATTTGAGTTATACTGAAATCTATATAGTAGATCCCTATATATTTCTCATGTTAATTTAAAAGTTTGATTCAAAAATTATAAAGTACAAGAAATGGACTTTAGATTTTCGAGAAAATAGTTTGTGACCTTTATCTCATATTTTTTTGATAGCTGATTCGGTTCACTTTGATTTAGATGCGAAAATGTATTCTTGAAAACAAATTAAATTTTAAAAAGAATCTATGATGACAGTCAGAGACATTTCTGAAAGTCAAATAATGTTATTATAGATCAGGACCAATAGTAAAGATGGATAAAATTCATTCCTTTGTAGTTACAAACAGTTCACACCCATATCACATTCATCTCCTATGCAATATGGCGCCGTTCTATTATCGAAGTCTTATATTTTACTATTATGGAAATTATTTAATATTAACTCATATTAAATAATGCAGTATGTTAATCTGCGTAAGGATCCTTTTTACCTCGTCGGGATTCGTACTTTATGCAGAATCGCAGTTGAAATGTAACGTACTATTTCTACAACGCCCACGTGCACACTGTTTGTGATTGCAGAACTGGGTCGCCGGCAATACAACCCTGTGATTGGATTTTCTGTCTATTTAATATCATTCGCTGTTGAACGGTGTATGAGATTTTTTGTTAGCGGTATGCTAGAGTAAATTTCTGTGAAGTCGTCTCGGTGTGTATGTGCGTGTTCTAAATCAGAAAAGTATATTTCGCGAGTTGAAAGGTTTCCATATAAACTAATTTTGGACTTGATTTCGTTGGGTGACTTCTTTCAATTTGGAAATTGTTTGTGTATATTTACGTTAGCTTTCTGCATGTGGGCATCTGTTTTGAGATGCATGTGTGAATTATTATGTCTAAACGTAGTATTACCTGCCAGAAGCCGCAAGATCCCAGTTTTATTGCCAAATTAAAGGCTCAGATCGGTTATAAGGAAGGTCCCACCGTTGAAACGAAGGTGAACCAGACTGAAACCTAAATAAGCAAAGTGTGAGTCCTAAATTTCAGTTTGTATACAGAAACAAAAACTAGACGAGGACTCGGATTTCAGTGGAGGAGAAGAGCGACTGGAACGTGAAGACGAGAAGCCGCAAATAGTGGTACTCCAAAGTGGTGATTTAAATGCTGAAGAGGTTGCGCAGGAGGAAGCTCGCATTACACAAGGTAAGAAAGAATCTCACACCCAACACACCGTGCCCCACACTTTGTGCAGACCGTCCGCCCGTCCGCGTGCCTTCCTGCCTCCCGCCGTGTGTCTGTCTGTCCATCTGTCCGTCCGTCTGTGACTCGCTGTACGCTACTGCTGTCACTTAGTTGTCAGTTGGGTTTAGTTCAGTTGAGTCAGTGTCGAGCGTTGCGTCGTTTTCATTGCTTTCCTCGTTTTCTCGCTTATTTTGTACAATTTTCGCGATTGTAAAATTCAATTTGTCAAAAATCGAACTCGGAAAATTTAAAGTGTAAATTTTGGAGTGCATTGACTGAAGCAGTTAAGTATGAAATGCAGGATTATTTCCAATTCATAACAGCAGAAGGATTTTTTTTTGCCAAATCGTCCATTTTGTTTATTACATACACATATTCCTTTTTCACAACCATACTCAGTAATGAAGTATTGCATTTCTTTGGTAGCATATAAGATAAGGCAACAACTTTTTGAAGTGTACTAGTCGATGATGCAGTGTGAATATGATGTTAACTTCACTTTGTATTTTTTTTATTTGTTTTCTTTTTGTTGTTTTTAAGTCGAGAAGGTTCCTTTATCCACAATAGAAGATGAAATAAAAATGCACTTGAAAATGATTTCTAACCTCAAAACGGTTACCTACTAAAGTCAAATTTGATGTATTTCTCTCCCCGCAACAATTGCCCGCAAATTTCGCCTACTTCAGCTATTCTAATTTGGCCACGCCTTTTTGCTGCAACACCATTTCATAGCACTTACATGCATTTCATGCCAACACGAAAACGCTTCGCCCGTTTTTCATTGACTGCCAGCGGAGCACCCTTGTGCACACATTCACATATATGTATATCTTACGCTGGGGCTCCTCTAAAGCGGACAGAGCGATAAAGCAAGAGCAAAGAGAATTTGGTAAAGCGACCTACAGCTGCCGTTGCTATACAGCCCGCGCAGAAGACAGACACACAAGCGAACGAAAGAAGAGGCAAAGTAATATCGAAAGAAATGAAAGATGAAATGGCAAGTGGTTTTCCAACGAAAGCGGTTGGTGCGGCGGCGGGAGACATTGTGAATCCAAGCGACTCTTGGTCGGTTGGACGAACGGACGGACGGACAGATTGCGAATACCAGTAGGCAGAGAAAATGCTGAAGAAAGAAAGAAAGAAGAACAGTAGAAGCGTAAAGGAGAAAAGAAAACGCTTGCGAACAGCGAACGACGTATATACGTAAATGTAATAGGGAGGAGGGACATGTGTATGCGGATAGCATTCTTGTAGTGACGTAAATGGTTTGGGTGAGAGGGCGTATAAATAGAAGGGTAGAGGGGAAAAGAGCTGTTGTAGGAAAATATTAGTTGCTTTTGAATTTTCACAACACCATCTCTGGCAATCCCGGCCCATTCAGAATATCTGTCTTTTTGCAAGTCCCTTCATCGTTAAACTATAAATCCTAATACTTATATATCCATATATATTTCGATTTCCAGAAACAGCCGAGACTCCAGCCGATCTAAATCAGCCCATAATATTCCAGCGGCGAAAACCCAAAACTACTACTCCAGAGGCTACTACTAAACGGCCGCAGAAGAAGAAGACCAAACAAACTTCAGTGAAACTATCATTTGCGAGCGAAGACGAACAGGAGGATTAACAAAAAAAAAAAATAATTTTAATATTTACAAGTGTTCCCAGACGCATGCATTGGCGGCTTAATGCCCAACAGGTAAGTGGTAACACAAAACTCATTGGCCGCACTTTTATTACTCCAGTTGGAAAATACCAGCTCTGTTTCCCTATCTGCGTACACGCCTGCACACGAATCCGGGAGTTTTGCCATACAAGCCACATTTTATTTCGAAAATAACGCATTTATAACATAACTATGGGCAACTATCATTTTAAACTTCACACCACCCAATTTCAATTTGAACAAAAATTCTGTATCATCAATTTGTAAATACCTGACTACATACATAAATATGAATATGGATGTAGGAATAAGGCAGCAACTTTAGTTTAATGCTCATAAATCAATCGATAAATTGGGAACTTTTCCGTAGGCTATGTACATACATACATTGTATATATGTACATAAGTACTGATATGTATGTACCTGAGCTTTCGTAAATACAGTAGCATATGTATAAAATGCGTGCATATACACATTATAGTGTGCATAAAAACCGAAGTATACTTCATTCCCTTGACATCCTTTATGGAGTATTTCAGTTTTGCGCACTTTTGTGTGTTGGTGAAAAAACGAAAATTTGCTAATTACATTGTGCATTGTCCAAGTATAATTTAAATATCGCTTCTAAACTAAATATCCATTTTGGACTCGGGGTGGGCACCATAAGTGCGATTCCCAATGGTCACTTCTAAAAAGCTCGACTAACTGCAAACTGAAAGTAGGAGGAAGGCTTTCAAGTGCTGTGCTGTCCTAGTTACATAATCACAATCAGACATGATATTAAACACTTTTAATCACTTTGAGACGTCTGGCGGGCACCTGTAGTTAATGTTGTTGAAACTGTTTTTTAAAGGACTTTTAGAGAAAAACAACACCTTTACGGGATCCGTAATGTGAGAATCAACGTAACGGAGATTTGGTGAAGTATGCCTGACGTTCAGATCAATTTTGTTGAATAAACATTTAAAATTGTAAGCTTATTATTCTCAGTGGTGGCGGTTAAGCTTAACGAAAATAAAAGAAAAACTGAATTGGTTGGTTTTGTGGGTCTCCTGTACAATTGCAAAATGTCCTGTCCACTATGGCAGTTTACCATTACTCTCGAGTAACAGTTGCAGTTCGTGGGGTCGTACTTGGAATGATCGAATTACTTAGTGTCCATGGCAAATTAAGCGACTTGAAGACGAATCTAAGTTGGATAAATTTATCTAAGCATCTTCTGAGGCATTGCTTGAACTCTTATTCCAGCGTTCATGTTACATAGTAGAACAGGTAATAAGTTTAAAAAATATCGTTTTTATATACTCAACTGGAGTTTAGCAGTTTTTTTTTTTATTTCGTTTATGAAATACTCTTGGAGACTCGTTAGCATCTTTATCTCATGGTTGTATTTCTTCTCTGTTTTCATGGAAAAAGTAAAACATTTGCCCAGTTTTGTCCTATTTAACCATCCAAATGTATAGAACCATTAAGATCTTCATCTAATGGTTGTGTTTCTTCTCTGTTTTCATGGAAAAAGTAAAACATTTGCCCAGTTTTGTCCTATTTAATCGCAAACAAATTTATAGAATATTTATATACTAATCGAAAGTATATAAAGTAAGACGCTCTGAAGAAAGTGGTACCAACCTCTATCATTATATTTATGTGCTTATACAACTATTCGGAGCATCATTTGTATTTGACTCTTGTTTTTTCAAGATTCTTTGATAATGCAGAACATTCCCTGCTGCATATTTATAGGCGCTGCAAACATAAATTATTTATTTCATTTTCTTTGACTAAGAATAAGAAAAAGGCGGCGTACATATGGAAAAACTGCACCGAAATTTAATAATGGTACTTGTACATTTTCCATTACAATTGTACATCTACGATGTTGATGATTATATACAATGATAGCCCAATGCAGCTAATTAACAATTCAGTTATTCCGTAGCTCCAAAAGTTGCCAAAACAGCCAACAATATAAATTTATTTGTTGAAGACAATGTTGGTGCAGATTCCATAATAATAATATTTTTCACATTTCCCGGGTTTTATATTTAACTTTGAAATCTGTAAAAATCATTAAAATCTTCCATTAAACCATAAAAACCACGCTGTGTGTACATATCACCCCAGTATTAAGGTTCCTATCAAACCACGCCTATCACAAAGTTTAGCAACGAGTAAATTTCAACATTAACGAACCAAATATGATCGTTAAGTTAACGATACAGACTAATTTTATCAGCACACTTAACGATAATTGCTGTTAAGTAACGATAACGTATCGCAAATAGTCGACAACTAGTTACTGAATCTCGCTACAGTTGCCAGTAAACCTAGTTTGAACGTTATATATATGTACCTTAAGGATCATCATATCCTCTTTTGTACACATTTTTATATTTTGACCAATTGTCAGGGTGTGTAATTCTTATGAAACAATTCTTAGTTTTAAGTTCATAACATGCCGGCAAACAGCTGCCCTGTCTACGGTGCGGAGCAGCTTCCTCTGTCTGCCTCATATAAGAAATAGTATGTATGTCCACGACTAAACAACTTCCGAGTAATTAGAAGGTAAAATTTGAGGAAAAATATTCCATAAATAAAATGAAAAAGTTACTGCAAAACTTAACACTTTTATGGAAGGGGAACCGACTTTGTTTTGGTTAAGAAGAGGACAGTAAACTATGGATCGCTTTTCTTCAAAAAATAACTGAAATATTTGTGACATCAATTGTTAGAGAAATAAACAAAATTGTCTGAGGAATCAATTCAACATATTTTCCTACTCATCCAACAGTATTAGGCTAAATGATGATGATGATATACAATAAATTTGACCAAAATTTGCTGTTTTACAGACTCGTTTCTCATGACTGAGATAGCCCAATCTTAAAGATGACTGGAAGGTTAACTCACTCATCCCATTCATCAGCTGCACACTTTTGCCGTGCGAAAAATTCTTTTAACATTTTTAAACTGGCAAATTTCTAACTCTTGTTTTTTGTCTCTCCAAAGAAAAAATATATACTTATGATGTAGTATACCAAAAGGAAAGAAAAGCGTGTAATTGGAAATAGAGTATTTCAGCTACGTATTTATATAATCAGTTTACATGTTATTTTGTAGATGAGAATCGATTCACAGGTAGGAATTGTAATCGATTAAATTAATTATATAGACTTGCGAGTAAAATTATTATGCTTCGTTAGTTAATAGATTTTTCGTACTATTTCAACTTCGTATGAAAACGACAAAGTTCACGAGCCAGAATGTTCTATATGCACACACATATATATGTACATGCATACATACATACAAACATATATACCTATCTACCTACTATATACCTCTCTACATACTTACCTACGTTTCTCATACGGCCAAGACAAAACTTTCGAAATTATATCGCAACAAAAACGAAATGCATCTACAAATTTGTATTTAAATACGAAGTTGCAAGAAACTAAAACAAATAAAGAAGCAAGTAGTTAAAGCCCAAAATGCAGAATAACCCTTTCACAAGTGGGGTACTGACGCCTTACTTTATGGAGGACGCTTGTGGAGATTATATGTGTGTATACATAAATGTTCATAACAAAACGTCTCGAATGAGTTCAGACTGGTCATCGCCATGGTAATATTGGATAGTGGGCGGAGGAGCAGAGATTTGGTCTACCCATATTGAATTTTGAAAAAAGTCCGTCCTGCAATTGTAATAGATTTAATTCGTACATTTGTATGTAGAAACATGCAGCGATTCTATTACGAGTTTTGTTGGGTTCTACAATTTTCTTTACCAACACACACACACACACACGCGCGCGCTCCACTACTACTTTTGTTGTTACGCGTTCTTTTCTTTGTTGTTGGCGCTTCTTTTATCTAGTGTTGCGTATGCATGTTTTCCCGCAAAAACTTGCCTCCACTTATACTTGAGTTGAGCGAATACTCGGCATTATTTTCGTTTTTGTTTTGTTTATTTCCTTCGTACTGAGCGAGTGTGCTGCGATGAATTGTGAGTGTCAGATTTGTTTTACCTTCTACCGAATTGACGTTTCAGTATGTCGCAACAGTTTTTCTTTTAGGACGACACTACACGCTGAACATTTAAAAGTTGGGAGGCAAGTACATTCTATGAAAAAACAATACATTGTATGAAGAAATAATACATTGTATGAAGAAATAATACAAGATTGTTTGGCTTTTTTGAAAATAGAATAGTTTGAGATAAGTTGACTTTCCATGATTGCTAAATAGTAAAATTATTTCAGTACTATTGGTGCGAAATAAATACTGATGTGAAAATTTTACCGATTTTACTCGGCCTTACGTTAACATATCCACATTTTTGGCTCTCAGACGGTTTTTGAGGGTGGTGCTAATTGTCATCTAAGACCACTACTGTGTGAATTAGGTATGTCGATATTATCTTTTGAAAGTTCCAGCTGAATTTAAATGACTGCTAATATAAGATATTATAATGCATATAAATATAAATTTTATTCATTTGTTTATGCTTTATATTTAGTATAAATATATAATTGAAGGATATGGATCTTTAATAACCTTTTATCACCGCCAGGTTTTTATAGATTTCATATGACAAAAAAATGAATTTTTTCTGGTACTTCGTTAATGGTGATTATATAATTAGGCGACTGAACTATGATGGTAAGTCGGACGTTTGTTGGTTTATGACTAGATAATGTTTTTCATATTATGTCTTCGTCAACCTTGCACCTCATTGTACTGTTTAACATTTGTCAAATGTCGACTGCTGGTATAAAAACGGCATTATTTTCGTCTTGCTTACTGATTGAGAGCGTGAGCACGGAATACGCCACAGATTCGAAATCAACCCTTACCACCACAAAGCAGAATAAAATCGAGAGCACCCATTATACAATCTATTGGCAGCGCGCAGTGTTGCTTTTCTCAGTTTCTTCTGAATTTTGATACTGTTTTCTGAATGCAAAATGCAACACTTTGTAAATGTTGTAGATACTTCATTTTGCTCTGTGAGCGAGCACATAAATTATTAGCGTATTAGTTAGTCGTTGGCTTCATTGTGGCTTGTTGGACTTTTGTATTTTCTGTTTTGTTTTTCTTGTGCCGGTCAACAATAACATAATCATCGTATTCATTTTTCATTAATCACTGTAAATAAAAGAAGTAGCTATGCAGTTAATATGGTAAAGAAGGAGCCATCCTACAATTTAACAAAGTATATTCTTTCTACCTCGTTTCTCGCCAAACTTTGAGACATGTTCCGAACTAGACTCCGTGTTAAACAAGCTCACCCCGCCGCGTGTTGATGCCTGAAAAGATACCTAAATATCACGTTCTGCTGCGATAGCTAGTAGCAAGTTCATCCGTATAGTACGCTTATAAATATATAGATACATATGTACATATATATTTTACTGTGTAAATTATACTGACTTCATATCGACACATATGTATAAGTATATATAAATATATGTAAATATATATATGCATAAATATATATATGTATAAATATATGTACATATGTATAAATATATATAAATAAATATAAATATATATAAATAAATATAAATATATATGTATAAATAAATATAAATATATATGTATAAATGAATATAAATATATATGTATAAATGAATATAAATATATATGTATAAATAAATATAAATATAAATGAATAAATATACATATATGTATAAATAAATATAAATATATATGAATAAATATATATGAATAAAATATATGTATAAATATATATAAATATATGAATAAAATATATGTATAAATATATATAAATATATATAAATATATATGTATAAATATATATATATATATGAATATATATGAATAAATATATATAAATATATATCAATAAATATGTGTGCATAAATATATATATATATATACATATATATATATATATATATATATATATATATATATATATATATATATATATATATATATATATATATATATATATATATATAAACACTATCTAATAAAGAGTAAATAGTGGCTTTCGGCCGAACATGTATATTTATGAAATATGTGCAGCATTCTAACGTAGTAGCGCTTATAAAGATACATACATACATACATACATACGGGGTATGTAGTGACGACGGACGTAATTATTTGTAGCTCATAATATCCAATATGGCGGCTGCCGTGTCTGTCCGCAAAAAATGTTCATAGATTTTTCAATGACTTGTAATTTAGTTTGATATATTTTAATTTTTTAACCGCGTATTTCTCTATGATATTATTATTATTGTGTTATAATAATTTTATTTTTTCCATAAGTGCGAATATCGTATTGTTTTGTACTCATTTTCGTTGTTTGCTAAAACTGACACTCTGTTTTAGTTTGAGTTGCAAGTAAATTTGCTTTTTCCACACGGGAGGAGGGAGTCCGTGGTTCGTACATTTGTATGTACCCCTACCACAGCGTAGACTTACGTATATAAATATGTACATATTATGTCGCCATACATATCGACAGTGTTTGAGGGAATTGGAAAATTATGCTGCAGGATTTTTGCCTTTGAAGCTTTTTTACTTTGAGTTTAGGGCTTTAAGTTGTCTGTTTAACTTATTGTTTCGACAATAAACCGAGTTTTTAATAATTTTTATTATTAATGTTTGTTTTTGAATTCACTTTTACATGTGAGGCGTGAGTGTACTGGTTTTAATATTATTTGTTTCACATCATATAATTAATTGTCGTTGCTTTTCCAGACTGTAATTCTATAAAAGATCTCGAGTACAAATGACTGAAGTCGACGCCGTGATGCCCGAGGGAATTCCTCTACAAACCCCTGCACAAATTTTGCCGGAAAGCAGAGGATCTAATAATGCAGTTTCTGCTACCAACACTGACCAGCAATTAAAAACGGATCAAAAGAATGATATAAACAAAGAAAATAACAGCATACCAGGCCCAAACGAAGCGGTGGATGCTGTCGCCAGCAAAGAAGATAGTTCACCAATAATATCGTCCACAGAAAATGGAAGCGGTGACGGCAACGGTGACGTCAGTAACATTTCGGAAGATACCCCAAAACGCTCACTGCCAGTACTTGCCGAACTAAGTAAACAATGCGGTGAGTCAGAAGCTACACCTCAGCAAGTTGACGATGAGAAACTTAAGGAAAAGTCTTCAAGTGCGACCGATATTCAGATTACGAAAAATTGCGAATCTATTGAACAATGCGGTGACGATAATGGTGAAAACACTGCCAGTGCAACGAAGTCAGCAGATGCTAACGCCGTGAAAACAGATACTGTTAGTTCAACAAAGTTAGATGCTGATAGCTTTGTGAAACCATCTGCTACAGATAAAGTCGGCCTTTTAAGTGATACTCAAGACCAACTCTCTCCGGCGGCCGACGAGAGCAATACACAGAGTCCGAAGAAGAAGAGGTCGTCGGACGCAAATTTGCCTAACGCCGACAATGATGAGACATTAAAGGATGCCAAGACCACTAACTGTAGCGATCATCTCGCTAATCCACTTGGTGATCATATCGCAGCAAATAAGGACACTGCAGAGGTGCCCTTGCCAATAGAAGAGGCTTCCGTTCTCCAGAAGGAGAACGGCGTTGCAAGTGATTCAGAGAAAGTTCGAAACGAGAGCAACATAGTAGATTTGGGTGATGATACCGATGAAGACGTGGACGCAGTTGGTAAGAAGGGAAAGCAAAAGGCCAATACCACAATTAGCAGGGATCCAATCAAAGCTGTGCCTCTCTTGATGGAAAGTCCTAGCAAAAGAAAGTCAATCTGCAGTGACTCAGATGGAGCTGTTGTTATTGGTTCCGATTCTGAGAATGAAATGGGAGCACAAGCATCCAAGTCGCACTCAGGGTCGGGACAGATGTTGAACTCGCAGCTTATAGATGATGATGATGATGATTGTGTTGTGATCGAGGATGATGCACCGATGGCCGCACCCGCTGATCTGACCAAACGAAAGAGCACTGTGTTGGACTCTGCAAACAATTCCGATGACTCGCAACCGCCTAGCAAGCGCCAATGTGGCGGTCAAGCCACCCCCAACCAAATCTCAGTCAGAGATGCCCGTTGTTTAATGCCACAAGAGGGTCCTCCAAAAAAGCCCAATGAGGGCACCATATATCCAATCAATATTACATCTGCACCACCAGTACTACAGGGACCCCCTAAGCTTGTGCCCGTTTCAAACGCTGCAATTATGCCTCTCTCTGGTTTGCCGAACATGAACTGTAATACTAACTTGCTTCCAGGTCTCACTGATGACATGTATGTGCTAGAGGCTCCTTCGTTCATAGTACCATACATTTACGAGAAGCCACCGGTGAATAACCTCAAGGAGATCGTTAGAGATATTGAGTCGAAATACAAGTTCACCAAGGAAGATCTCGCCGAAGCAGATAAGTCTGATGAGTTCGATATGATGACCGAGCAGAACAAGGAAGAGAAGGACGAGAAAGATGAAAAGGATGAGAAGAATGGCGATAAGAAAAAGAAGAAACGGCGAGGTGTTGACGATGGAGATGAGTCGTGGTCCGAGGAGTCCGACGAAGATGACGATGACGAGGATGATGATGATTCAGAGTCTGGAATGCGCACCAAAGTGCTGATTAAGGAGGCCTCCGACGATCTAACTGCTTTCAAAAGCGCCATTAAGCCAGCGGCAATAGTCGCGCAACCCCCTCCAGTCGCTGCTACAGCAGCAGAAATTAAACCTGGCCAGGAAAACTATTTCGAGAGTCCACTTGGCAAGTTCTTTATGGACATAGGAGTGGGATTGGTGCAGGAATTTGTGCAGTCTGATCTGATCCGTTTACAAAAGAGAAAAATGCGCAAGAGTCTTGGCAAGAACATTACAGACTTTGAGCGTGCAATATCTGCATTATCTGGCAATCTGGACGCGTCTAAGAAGAAGAACTCCGCTTTCAAGTTCACCATGAAGCGTTGTGAATTCTGCAACTTCAAATCAGAATCGGCTCTGGCAATGGCAAATCACTACGAGACACCACACATGAACGGTCCGCTATACAAGTGCAATTTTTGCACTTTCGAGATACGCAATGCTACGGAAATTGTGTACCACATGGAGGCCATGCACAACATTAAGGCGCGGTTGATCAAGCCGCTGCCATACCATCAGTGTCCGAACTGCGGCTTTGAGGACAACGGCAAGGCTAAGCTGGCTCGTCATCAGCCGGTTTGCGCCAAAAAGTTCCGCCCCGAGCTGAACCTGACACCACCTAACGACTGGGAAGCTCCAGCCAAAATTCCACGGATCAAACCCAGACATGGCCTCGTTGGAACCGCAACCGCATATCAGGTAACATACTCGCACACGTTTAAATATTTCAGAGATGAATTTCGTTTCGATTGCAATTACAGGCAATGGCAGCTCAGGCGGCAGCTCAGAAAGCTGCTCTGGCTTCAATTCAGCAGCAGCAACAACAGGTCGCTCAGGCACGCAGTTTGCAAGCTGCGGCCATCGCTGCCCAGAACGCCAACAACAAAATCCGCGGGCGTCCACCTACTATAATGACGAAACAAGGACAGAATAGCGGTGTCATGCGTGGGCCCAGTCAGGTACGCAACCCAATGGCCACCAACGTAGTGCTGCCCAATAATTACCAGCTCGGAGGCGGACACCTTACTCCTCAGGTGGGCTAAATACGACCCAGTGCCGAAAGTTGCAACCATTTAAATAACTGCATATTTTGAATTTTCATCTTATTAGCAAACGGCTAATGCAATGGCCAAGAAGACATTATCCGGTCAACCGAGTATTTCCATAACTCCTCTACCTCGACAAAGTGCCACACCACAACCTCCGGCACCATCGACCAGCAAAATGCCACAAGCAGGTGTGAAGCCTGGCCAGAATGTGATTGGCAACAAGGCTCAATTTGTCATTTGTGAAATATGCGATGGTTATATTAAGGACCTCGAACAGCTACGCAACCACATGCAGTGGATGCATAAAGTGAAGGTAAGAAAACAAGCAGAATCGTGGTTATAAACACACAATAATTATATGCTCTTCACGTACACACAGATCCATCCTAAGATGATCTACAATCGGCCGCCACTCAATTGCCAAAAATGCCAGTTTCGTTTCTTTACCGATCAGGGTCTGGAGCGGCACTTGCTTGGCTCTCATGGTTTGGTGACAAGCTCAATGCAAGAAGCCGCGAACAAAGGCAAGGATGCCGGCCGTTGTCCAGTTTGTGGCAGGGTAAGTACAAAAATCCAAATGAAAAAAGTTGAAATAAATCAATCTACCGCTCACGTTCGTTCGATCGATCTTAATGTTTGATTGTTCCCACGTTTAGATGTACCAATGGAAACTGTTAAACCACGTGTCGCGCGACCACCACATGACACTAAAACCAGCCCATCTCTCGTACAAATGTACGGTGTGTACCGCCACCTTCGGCATGTACAAGCAGTTTGAAACGCACGTCTACACTGCTCACAGTAACGTCGCCAAGAAGGCTATGGACAGTAAAAAGAACAACTCGGTTGCCACCGGCTCGGCGACTGGCGGTGGTACTAGTATCAATCACAACCAACGCAGTAGTTTAGGCGCCACGAGTGACTCTCTACTAAAGCCGTTGAAAATAAACGACGAGATTACCATCATCCCACAACCCGCTAGCAAACCCCGAATCACAAATCTTGAGAGCCACGTCATTGGTAAGTAGTATAAAGGAGGAACGCCACCCAAAATTATATCTGTTCGCTCGAAACCAAGTGCAGTGCTTATCAAACTGAACACCTCCTTGTCTCGTTTGCTTCCAGACTAACTCCTTCCGTAATTGTATGCACATAAATCTTCTGCGTTGTATTTTACAAACGAAGTCGAAAACTGTGTAGCGCTCACTGTCAGAGGAGAAGGCGTGGCGTGTGCGTGTTTGTGTTTGTGATGCGCTTTCGCTTGCATACAACTCAAATTGTCGGCAAAACAAAAGAAGCAGGAAAGAAACAAAAAGAAAAAATGATGCTACTTCATGGCTAAAAAAGAATTACTATTGATTACACATTGTCTACATGTTTTTAAAGCTAAACGGAAACTTTTTGGACTACTTAAAGCGTTAAAACTTGACATCCGAATGCAAGTCTTTTGGAATACTAGCCAAAACTATAAGTTACCAAAATAATTTCAATAAATCAGCCTACCACAAACATGCAAAACTGCAACAGCTCACTGTACACGATTCGATTGGATGCAGCCAGCACTCCTTTGGTCGATTGATTTGACGCTCTCTCACACATTTGACTGTAGATTACCGATTCTGTTGCCAAGACACTGCGACGATTCAGCAGACCCAGGACGGAGACAGACAGCAGAGCAAGAGCAGATCTTATTTACATAAATAAATACGTTGCATAGTTGTGTGTGCCGTGGGCCAGCTATAAAAATTAATATGAATGGTTATGAAGAAACGTACATATATAAAAAAAAGCATACAAGTAACAAAAAAAAATTAACTATTAACTAAAAAGAAGAAACAAAAAATACGAGTACATATTCTCCCCAATTAAGAAATTCTGTAAGAGTCAACTAGAAAAATGTTTTCGAGCTGTACGCGTGAAATATGCAAACAAACAACAACAAACAAAAGCAAGCAAGCAACCAAGCAACCAACCAACCAACCAACCAACCAACAAACAACCCATTTACAAACCGTTTGTGACATGTAAAAAAAGAGAAAACATTAGTTTAATATTATAAGTAGAGCATACAAGGTGAATTGCAAAAATCACTAAACTTTTTAATGGAGGAAAACTGAACATTGTGGCGTCATCTAAGCGAGAATTTTGTGTGCGTGTATCAGAGATTGAGGGAGAGTGGGAGAGGCTGCCTGTGAGCCGTAAGCGCTTGCTCGCTGCTTGCTATGCCGTGTGGAGGTGCATTGTATATGGGCGGCAGCTGTGAGGGTAATGGCATAGGGTACTTTTTTTTTATAAAATTTTTGTTTATGCTTGTATTTTATTTATAATTTTTTTTATTTATTGATTTTTATTTTTGAACGATCTTGAAAGCCGCCAGTCGGCTAAGCTGGCACTGATGCAGCTTCAGATAGATTTTCATGTGATTTGTTAAACTTACTTAAGTAATGCATGCGGAATGTGAATGTCAGAGTATACACTCCATACGATATATATGGCCCATATACATTATACCTATATTTAAATATATATATATATATACAATAATATAGACATAAATGAAACGTCACTCCAAATATGAGATTTAAATATACTTACATACATACATACATACATAGTAAACAGTTGGTTTCATCTCCAAAATTCTTTCACAACGGATGCAAAATGTTCGCATAATTGGTTGTCACTGAATATGAGCACTCTTATACATACATAGTTGCTGCTGTTTTCTATCAAAATAACCTTTGTTTCCTCTATTTAAAAAGTTCAGTTATTTTTGCGAGACACCGTGTAGAGTTACACATGCAATTGCGTGCCCTGGCGCTAGGAGGCAACTGACGACTCCTCACGCACAGAACGCACTTGTCTTTATTATACATAAATTTATGCATATAAGGCACTTATTTAATTATATAAAAAGAAAACAAAAAATGCTGAGGTATACTAAAGGTAAATTAATTATTTCTCATTTACAGTGATAGGCATATAATTAGCACACAAACTCCTTTCGAGTCTGCCGGATGTACGAATTGCTTTACGCTTTTTTATATCGAAAAGTAATACATACATACGTATATTTATAATGTTTATGTATATATATATTCATATATGAATATGTATATGTGTATATGCAAGTAATTAAGGCAACTTTTGTTGTTTAGCAAATCGCTGTTAATAACAGGAAACGAGTAGTATTACTCATTATAAGTCCACCACTGTATAACATTTATTATTTAATACTTTTTAATTTCAAATTCTTACTTTTCAATAATACCAATACAAGAAGTTTAAAAAATAAACAACAATAGTTATTATGAAAGTGGCCTTTTCATTGTCTGTAATAACCTTAGCATAAGAGTAGAAACGTCCTCGTCACCGAAGTATGGTGGGGTGAGGTGAGATGATGAGGTGTGGTTGAGCTCAGTGGGAAACGGAACACGCAGTGCGTGTGCGCCCTGTGTGTTGCATTACCATTGAGCTAAACCTACTCACCGACCCCACGTTTGTTTCCACCCTAACCTCAACCAGCATTCATACCACAAGATTGACCGACTGACTGGCAGCAATGGCATTGGCCACATGTGGTATTCAGCCAGTGTCAGTGTTGGTTCATCGATCCACATCCACAGTTTGTAGTATGAATTGACTGGCGGCTGGGTGGTTGGTCAGTAGTTAGGTCAAATTAACTGCTCGGTTAAGATATTAAATAAACATTGTGCAAGTGGGCAGATTTAGCAAACAAGTCGTTCCACTTTGTATTCAAGACAAAAAAAAAAAAAAAAAAAAATCGTACAAATGTATGCAACCACAATTTCACAGTCTTCTAACAATATCCGTTGGGACTACGTTACTTTTTTAAACCTAAGGCTAATGAATAGTTTGTCAATTTGATGACGAGACGTGTCCTCTAGTCGTCATTGCTTGCAAGTGAATTGGTCTGATTTGCGTCATCATCGTCATCCTGACGATGGGTCGCCGCAAACGGCGAACTGGCGGGAAATAGGCTGCCTACATTCGGTAAGTTTGTTAAGTCGGCGTTATTTATAATGCGGGGCTTCTCTTCATCGCTTATGTTGGATGTGGTGAGTTTGTAGAAGGCGGTATTGCTGTGCGTGATGTTGACAATGGTGCCAGTCAGCGGTAGCGTGTCCAATAGTTCCGCGGGACTGCTGAAGGCGCCGATATTGACGGGCGCTATGCCGGTCAACACCTGTCCGGACACATTTGTCTGTATCGGCAGCGGTATATTGCCCAAGTCGATGTGGCTCTGGTTTCGGTGGGCATCAAAGAACGTCAAGTCGACGCGTTCCTGACTCTCGAAGCTCGTGTCGTTGTCCCCCACCTCGGTGAGTATGCCGATTTCATAGACGACAGCCTTCACGACGTATCTAAAAGGCAACGAAACGAATATTTCAATACATTGTGTCACAAGTAAGTCACAATTTATAACATTGCTATTTGTTGTTAATCAAGTTTGAACGTTTTTCTAGAACGGTGCTTACAGATTTTTTGGCGTATTGTCCGATTCATTTAGGCTGGCCCGCAGCTCTTCAATTGTCGCATTGTCGATGCCCGACGTGCTGTCCAACACAGGAAGACTGAGCGACAGGGAACAAATTGTAACCAGCACAAAGACGAGCGCAATTGATGTTTGAAATTTCGTCATTCTGAACTAAACGAACGACACTTTTTAAAAGTCCCGATTTATGCTGCTGCCTCTGCTTCTGCTCCTGCTCCTGTTCCAGCTACTGCTCCTGCTGCTGCAGCTCTGTGCTGTTGGCTGATCTACTGACTGCCTTAAGGTGATGATTTTACTTTTAAATAGTCTTATCAGGAAATCAAGTTGGCGTTTGAACCCGATGCTGGCTGGTTTTTGGGATATGTGTGTGGTTCTTGGCACGAGTGGTTCAACCGTTTTAAGAGCATTTCAATCTCACAAGTCTTATATAGGAGTTCCACTCGGTTTTGTTAGTTTGTGTTTTTTTTATTAGCTGGTGCGATTCCATTTAATTATCGTGACTGTTAATTGTCTGATTGGTGGCTGCTGCTGTTTCTACACTGGTGTGCGGCAGTTGTAGTTTAAGGCGGTTGGCGGTGGTGCGAAAGTGGTAATTGCTTGCCAGGCGAAAAGGCATTGCTTTTGCCGAGAGGCTCTAATTAATTGTGCTCGATTTTGAGAGTGTTGCCTGTCTGCCTGCTTGCCTACGTTGGCAGTTGGCATCATGCGCAAATATGTGTTTTTTGTAACCTTAAATACTGTTTTGCACATTGATATTGGTTTTTTTATTTTTAATTTATAATTTTTTTTTTTTTTAGTCAATTTCAAAATTTTCTGCTGAAATATGCGCTCTTGTTTATGATTTTGTTTTTGTAGGTCTTTGCATCACAAGATCTCGCAACTTCCCATTACTCATCCGCAATAAGATTTATTTTACAATCCGATGTGTGACGTATGCAGAACTATTAACACCATTAGCAATTATATATATATATTTTTTTTTTAAATTTTTGGTGGTCGACACAGTGCCTGACACTAACCACCGCTATACAGAGGAAGGGAGTGAGGTATGTGAAGGTTTCCAAATAAATCCAAATGAATTTGGTTTCCATTAGTGTTGTGTGTGTGTTCTTGGGTTCGTGCGAGTGTTGGTCGAGCAAAGCAACAGTAAAATCATTTAACTAGCAACTTGTTTAATTAATACGCAGATAAACAAATATATAGTATACATTTTTATAAATCTTAACAGATAAGTCATTTTTTAATTTCTCAATAGATCTCTAGTCTTATCTTAGGAAGATAACATCACTGTCCAGATATCGATCTCTGTTTTATCCGACAAATGAAGAATGGAACAAATTTAATTGACCAGATAGTTATGAAAATGTTTATATGACGAGATGATTGAAAAGTCATCTCTAAAAACGTATAATTTATCTATTGTGGAAAATCTGAGATGATTTGCACTTTCGCTCGAATGGGCCTATTTAGCTCATCAGCCAGTTTCCTGGTTAAACCGTTTCGAACTCGATGCAAAACTAGTAGATCTGATACTACGAACTTCCATCAGAAACCTCGATCCCAGGGAGCGGAGTCGGCAGTGGTATTTGGAGAGTTATGATTTGCACTTTCGCTCGAATGGGCCTATTTAGCTCATCAGTCAGTTTCCTGGTTAAACCGTTTCGAACTCGATGCAAAACTAGTAGATCTCATACTCCAAACTTCCATCAGAAACCTTGATCCCAGGGAGTGGAGTCGGCAGTGGTATTTGGAGTGTCTGCCTCTACTTCATATCTTGACGAAAGGCGCCAAGGCATGCACATGGCACAGTGTCCAGTGAACTATCGACTCGGAGATATTTAAAGTCGAGTATTACGCTATGGGCCAAAGTGCTCGTCGTGTGTTGCACTCATCGTGCTGCTTCCTGAGGATTCAATCCTTGCAATATCCAAGTACAGGGCATATATCGGTCATAGTAGACGATTGCCTGCCTACCTTAATAATAGAGAGGTCAACAATATTTCTTGTATGCTATTTCGTTCGCTTCCTATATAGCGTCTGGGAACCCCGAAGAAAGTGACTATGGTGTTGTACGATCTTCAACAACACTTTCGAGCTGATGACGGCTGATTCCAGTGCTTTAAGAGCTGCCTGGCGGTCCACAAGTATTAAGGATTGTAATGTTGGAGGGTGATAATTCACGATTCCGTATGTGTCGGTTGTCTACCATATGGTAGACAGACGCTGCAAGGTTCGATAGCCTGTAATACTCTTTTTTTTGTAGCGGTTCCGAGTGGAGACCTGCTTTTATACCCGTCTTCACCAAGAAAACGACTGAAAAGGCTGTTAGCCTTCAGTTTCCCTTTCAGAATAGGACATGGGGGGAGGATGGTGTTCGCATATTAAAATCTAAGTAATGGTTGAAATAGTCGGTGGATGAGCCTAATTCACATGTATATTTCTGTTAACAGATCTTTCCGAGCGTCCCGAGTTATGCTCTATCCACAGGTTAGCGTCTCTCTTGATGACCCACTCTATAGGATGAAGATGTAAAATCATTTCCCGTCCCTCACTTGATGATGTACTGAATGTGTATTTTTTGAACTAAAATGCTTTCTAAATCAATACGTTTTCAGCGAAATCCACAATACAAAATCTTTTTCTCTTCGAGTCAAAGGCCTCGGCAGCTAGTTACCCATTCCCCAACCCCTTGCAGTCATAATTTAATTATGGTGTAGATAGATAGATAGATATATTTAAGGGTGTTATACACTGCGATCTGAAAGATCTATTGTGATGCCCCTATTTATTAGAAAGATGAGGATAGTCTCATCTATAAAACTTCCGTCAGGTTAATTTCCGACAGGAATTCATATATGTATTTTCGAGGAATCAAGATGAGGGATCTTGCTCATATCTAAGATATATTTAATTATGGTGTAAGATATAATAATAATAATAAATGGCCCTCAAAGAATACCGAATGCTGTACAATCCATTGAAACACCATCTTATCCTGAAATTCGTTTTATTTATTTAAGCATTCTGGGACGCTTAAAAGACCATCAATACAATCTACAAGGAAGCTCATTGCTTCCGCTAATAGCGGAATATTTTTAATTATGTTATTTTGTTTAGAGAATCTTTTAAAATGCTGAGCTGCATTTCACGTAAATACAAGCACCATGTAAAGTCATAAAAGAGGCGCAAAGAAGTTTGAAAAGTGTAACTTCCCTTCCAAAATTCTCTAACTCCCCCTCCCCACAAATATTTTTCCCGGCTTACAATGGACATCAATGCCTGAGTGCTTGGTCTTCGGCGGCTCTCTGGCCTGCCCCACTTCTATCTATCTATCTACCATGTAAATTCGGAAAATGCTGGCTACGTTTCCGCTCACTAGCAGATGGCGCATCTGGTGGTGGCGTCGTATGCGGCAACATGTTGCCTCCAGACGGGGCATAACTGCAGTCCGCCATATTAAAATCTGTTTGTCTGCTGTCCATGATAGCCTGGTGGGGGACCAACATGCTAGCCGTCGCAGCTTTGGATTCGACGCATTCATGGTGTCCTAGTTTCTTCCCAGTACTCCGATCCCCTAAATCTTTGCACTTACCATTAATTATAGTTCAAAGATAAGTAGTCCTGCCTGACGCACTGGCTAGGGTGGCTGCGTAGATCTTGGAAATTTTAATTGTGCCCATATTTAATTGTTCTTGATTATTTTGTTTTTTTGTTTTTTAACAATACAAAACAACGGAAAATTCCGGCAACAATTCACACCTGGTGATCTCATGCGCACCCATTTTTAATTAATAAATGTTATCGAAATGATTCTTAATTCGAGTTTACCTTATGTTAATTACGGTCAATTAGAATCAAGAGACACTGGACAGGTGAAACACTACCAAACAAAAACAACACGAACAAAGAAATAGATGGGAATGGGAATACGCAATGAAAATGGCACATACATAAGCAGTGACACTAGCGTGGGCGGCTGCAAGAGGCCTTGGAAACGGTTGGGAAAGACGATCTTTGTAGTAAACAAACCCGACAATTAAGCCGTCGGCATAACTACGAATAGTGTGCTAAAAATGGCCGCTTGCTCTCCGTGCACTACCACCACCACCACCACCACTCTAATAGTATAATCAAATACTGCTTTTGGAGTGTGTTGCTGTGCACTGTTAAATATGTTATTCCCTTTTGTATGGCAATGTTAGAGTACTTATTTTATGCATTGATTCACTTCCTGCAGCCGCTCTTCTGCTATTTGGGGTTGAAGTACTTTGTGTGCATTTTGTGTGAAGTCGGGCGTTGTTGGGAGGTAATGACTTCTATTGAATGATTGTGTAATTAATAACCTAATTGATAAATGCCATACACAAATTTGCTCGTACAGTATTTATTCGAATGTGTGTACGCAAATGCTGCATTGTGCGCGCTCCGTTTTTGTTAGAAAATTCAGGCAGCTCCAATATCCAATCGCATCATATTTACCCGTAGATCTGTACTACATACATTTATATAGACAGACGAACGAATGGACGGACAAATTTCGCACCTTTTGATTGAAATGAATGAAAAAAGCTTTCTCTTGGCCGGCCTGCACGCGCAAACTTAAAAGCCTCAGCCGGATGGACACAGCGTTTATTATAAAGATCGACTCTGAAGCGGCAACAGTCAACAGCCAGCAGCCAACAACACCAGCAGCACTTAACTAACCATACGAGCAATTAACGTCGCAGTTTATCGAGGAAAGATGTATACGTCTTTAATTTTTATTGTAAGTTCAGTAGGTCGTAACTGGGAATTCACTTCACGTTTACGATTTGTCCAAATATACAATTAACCATGTGTGCTTATGGTATTTTACAGATTGCCTGCACCTGTGCAGGTGGAAGTTTCGGATACCCAGCTACCAATGATATCTTTCCTGGATTTGTTAACAACGCCTATTTCGATGGAACAAATAAAAAGAGCGATATTGTGAAGCGACGCGTATACGAGGAAAATCGTGATGCCAGCTTGAAGCAAATTTCCCTGCAGTCCTTAATCGGAGACTTGGAGGATAGTTTATTTCAGTCGGCAATCAGCGTCAGCAGTGTTGCTGGTGATAAAGGTGCGGTTGTGCCGGAGGTGACCCCTACTACTGCTGTGAATCGTCCGAAGGATAAACGTCAAACCGAAGAAAAATCTAGTACAGCAGTCGACTCCAACTACAACCTCTCACATGTGACGCCAACACCACTGGTCGAAGGCAAGGAAATAGTACTGCAGACGACAAAGAAGGTGCCCGAAAAGGAGGGTGTACCTGCGCACATTCTAATCGATCGCATTTCCGTCCAGCCACACACCGGTGGTGTACCGCTGATTCCCGCCTTTGAAGTGCACCATACCAAACTGATAACCGCAACTATCAAGGAACAAAGCTCCACCAATCCGGCAGTTGCAGACACCACTCAAATACGCATCACTAAAACTAACATTAAAGCAACAAACGGTGACGTAACCCAATCAGTCTCTGCCTCAACGGATAACTCAAAGACCGAAAAGGAACCGACAGCTGGCGCCACTGAAACTTCCGGCACTTCTGCCACATCACCACCAGCAGCAGGAGGAGCTGCAACAATAAACAACGCCACACCAACTACGTCTGAGATACCCATAGTCGAGTTAAAAAAAGCCGAGGAGAAACTCAAAGAAAAAGTAGCCGAAATTGAAGCCGACCCCGTCATCCTCTCGGCAAGGGTTTAATCAATCACAAACGAAGCCGCTACCAAGGCTCTGTTTTCTTAAAGCTACAGTTTTAATAAATCGAACGGAGCGGAGCGTAACATATAAATTAAAATTTGTGCGTTATTTATGATAACTCGCAAACCATGCCGTAGAGCCGTTACTTTCATTATAAACATTCAAAGAAGGGTTTTTGCCTTTCAAACCTTACTACATCTCCGGTTTTTCCGTTACGATCCGTCTATTATAACTGAGGCTTTAAGTATTGTGGATTATTAATTTCCCCACTATGTAGGGTGCCCCGTCTAATAATACAATTTTTTTTTTTATATATATGTACATATCTCAAGAAATTGTGTGCGCTTTTATTTTTAAGATTTTTCAGATGTGTATAATAAAAAATAAAACCTCTTTAAAGCGACGGTTTCATTTTTCCGTCAATAAATTGGTCCAATCGGCCGGCGAACGTTGAAGTCGAAGTCATGTGATGATGCGCTAGCAGTCTTAATTTGGCATTATATAATTGGACACGAATTACAAAGGCAAATAAATCTCAAACGTCGGTGCCGCCGGACCCAAAAAACTGATTTTTATCACATATGTATGTACATTTAAATTTGATAATACCTGCAAGCCGACAGTCGGTCGAAACTCCGTTCGAGTCAAAGCCATTCAAGCGTGCAGCAGCGTCTTTACACAGCGATAAATGCACGACACCGCGCGTACCTCCCATTGCCAATTCCCATGGGCAGTTGTCTATGCATACATATGTATTCATATAAGTGTCCATATATATGTGTGTGGGGTGTGTGCCTAACGTTGTCTTCCATTGAATGGAAGTTGGTTCGTTGGTTCTACAGCAAAACATTCGAACATATGCAAAAATACAATATTAGATTTGGGGCGGGGTCGGTTATAGTGACAGAATCACCTAGAACAATATTAGCGACACTACCTGCACACATACATACCTAATATTTCTATGTACATGTGTAATACGCATGCTTGAGAAGGGAAGCATTTACATGATCACATTGGACGTTGTCCTGCCAAAAACCAAATATCTGCGCACCCATCGTTAGCAGATTATAATAATAATAGTTTTAAAGTATTTGTAGTTCGTATGTACATATTACACACTTTCATTGTCTGCTTTCTTGGCAGCGTTGGATGTTATTGGCAAAATGAAATAATTGATAACATTCCTACCAACTTACCCAAAGCGTTAGTTGCGCTATACATAATTATCTTATCGCAAATCACTGAGGTGGATACAAATAGAATTACGAAATTTACCGCCACTTACAATTTCTGGCCGTGCATGAAGTTCAGCCCGTAAGTCAGTACCCAGCTACCTACCTATCAATAAGCAAGCAGCCAAGAAGCATAAGTGTTCTTCCGTGCGTGTTCTTTCGTCCTCTCTACTGCTTCATCAGTTCCGCTTAGATTGTGCATACGAGTTCCACGGTGAGTGAGATACATGATAAGTAACACAGATAACACACAAATTCTTGCGGCCAAAGCAACCACCGCTAAAACGAGCTGCCGCGGCCAACCAAAGAGCATGTCTACTCGTACATGATTAGTGTGCAGTGCATCTCTCTCATTCATATCAGTGCTGTAGTTAACATGCAAAATCTCTCCCCGGACTTTCTCGAGTGCTGAATGTGAGTTGATGTTTTCAAATTGAACCTCATCGTTCGTTTGGAGTCACTCAACTAACAAAAAAAAAAAAAAACAAAAATAGGAAAAAAAACTAGCGCCCGGGAAGCAAAGTCAACCAGTAATTGTTTTGATAAGATATTGACCATTCGTTGATAAAAGGCTTTTCTCAATATGTACTACATGCACACTCGTGCCCATATATCTAAGAGCCTGGCCGGCTATCAATTTGGCAGCTCGAATCACAAGTTTAAGTTGTTTGTTCGTTAAAGGTTCACTCAGCAAAAGAACAAAAGAGGTGGCGACACTGGCAACGCTCGCTGGCTACACCACTATGTGAAGCGCGCATACAAGGCGAACCTGACTGCCAGATAGTACCTATATAAAAATTCGTCATACAGACAACAGTTTCGGCTTCTGACTTCCCTTGAAAAATGACCAACTCAGGAGTGAACGCAGGCTTTGCAAAATGCTTCATTTTCTTCATGGCTGTCGTCATTTTGGTAAGTTTGGTGCACCTTTGAATTGAATGTGTTCTAAATGCTGGTAACATTGCCAGGTGCAAGGAGGCGCTTATCTTGGCCTCTCGATTTGGGGCATAACTCTGGAGAACTGTTCGAATGAAATTGCCAACATAACGGAAAATCCCTTTGAATTTGCCATGGATCTCATTTACTTCTCAAGTGAGTCATTTATCTTTGTGCGCTGTGGCCTAACGCGGAATTAACGGCTTCTCATTTAAATTTAATGCAGATGAGAAATGCGGACCTCGCAGTGTTGTCATAGACGGAGAACCAGCCATCGATATCGAAACGGATTGGGCCAAATCTTCCAAAATCACAAATAGAATGAACATATTCTTGATAACATACGCAGCCGTCAGCACCTTGTGGGTTGTCTTATCGCTGCTAGTGGCAGGTGAGTCACGGCCGACTGTGTGTGTTCATAATGTTAAAAATCTGTGATGTTTAGCAACGATTTGTGGGACTGTTACAAAGATCGCTGCCGCTTGTTGTTTTTGGCCGTGGTTCCTGGTTGTTCTAGCCGGCAGTATTTTGGATGTTGTGGCAACGGTCTATCATACGCAGGACATTATCCACACCACGGTACGTATGCTCTTCAACTTCAATTCCAATTTTCGATCTCTAATCCAATTGATTCACAGTCGGTAATTGACACCTTCGATTTCGTTGGTGTCACGGTTCCCGACGAAGTTATCGCGTATTTAAAGAACTTCGATGCTTACTTTGTGACTCCAGCCGTTATCCTGACGTGTCTAACTTCCCGGGTGGTTTTGATTTGGCTGTTAAACATATTCGGATGTGGTTTTTGCCTCTCGCTGTCACACATTCTGTCCAAAGATGTGAGTAAAACAATGATTTTTTTTGCCGTAAAGCTACAATGATGCTACTTTCCTTTGACAGAGTTCCTCTTCCACTAAGAGAGATTTGCAGCAGGTGCAACCGCAACAAACACAATTGCAGCCATTACCACCACAAATGAAAACTGTAGAATACGCACAGTATCCAACGCAAATCGAGCCAAGACCCTTGGTAGTTCAAGTACCGCTAGCAGAGCAACGGCAAAACTCTGTGCAATCCCCAATATCAGTCTATCCGCCCAGTGTCCCATCGGAAGTTATTGTGACTAACACCGTATTAACTGAAACAAACAGACAGCAACCAGCGGTGGTAAGCGAGATGACAACCTACCGCAATACAGACACTCATCCCGATAAATTGGACTACCCGACGCAACGCTCGCCAGAGCCTCGCGTACCATCGCCAGAGCTGTCAGCCATATCTCCCTTAAATACCCGTTATTCTGGCTCTGATGCCTTTCAAAATCCGAACCAGAATCAACCGCAACGCGTTAGTGCTGAGCTGCGCAGCCAACTGCCTTGGTCTTATACGAGTATGCTAGGAAAACCACAGCCGCCTCGTAAACCTCAGGGCAAAGTTTACCCAGAAATACCAGAGCCCGACTACACCATGCGCCAGAGCAGGAAAGAACGTCCTTCCACCCCAAGTGGATCGGATGCGAATTCACAACAGCTCTACTCTAGGTGGTGAGTGAAATTGTTATGCGTATAAATTGTAATTTGTTGTTTTTATTTATTAAAAATACATTAACTCTATGAGCACTCATATTTATATAAATATTTGTATAAATGTAACATATATAAATAAATATTATTATGTATAAGTATATAAATATTTATGTAAATTGTATACATATATAAATGTAATGCCGCTTTTTAAAGTACTACGAACAGCATTTTTTATTTATGGAAATAAGACTCTTCAATATTGAATTGTCGCATGTAAACAGAAAATGCCATATTTATACTACCAGTCAATAATCAATAGGAAAGAACTCTGTAGCGTCGTTTCACAGTTGACTAGAAACATGCGAGTGGAAACTATTCTCACTGTGATTGTTTTGAAGTGAGCAGGCGACCTAATTTCATAGCGGAACTGTACAAACTGATCTAACCTTCAAAGAAAAAATATGGCCAGACCTCTTTTTTTTATAGAAAAAACATACTTCTCTCCATCTTTTCAATGGAAAGAGTTCATTTGTGCATCTCATTGGTTCGTGAAATGAGGTCATCCAGCCGAGCCACTCGTAAGGGAAAGCTTGAAGTGATCTAAGACCTAAGCAAGATAGCGCCTTTCAATGTTATCACAATCGCACAATCTTACTTAGGTTTTAGATCGCTTCAATCTTTCCCTAATGTGTGACTCGGCCCGATGACCTCATTTCACGAACCAATGAAATGTACAAATGAACTCTTCGGGCCACGTGAGGAGAAAGTGAAACATTGTGAATATGATTTCCAGTGTACACCATAACAAAATACTCGCATTGGTCCTATACTTATTGATTCGAATCTGTAAAAATATTCCCTGCAAGATATTTGTTTGGTATAAAAATATATGCAGTGCTGGGTCTATCGGAAAAATAAGCAGTTTGAGGTATCCTAAGTGTTGTGTGCGTTCTTACTGCAGCAGTAGTTTCATCTTTCTTTCTTTGTACTTGGCAATTTCACGCAATACTTCGCTTGGTTCCAACTCCTGTTTTGTGTCATTAATGTGCAATTCCAGTTTAGGCTCCGGCAGCAAAGCCTTAGCTCCGATGACCACAATCACGGGCACACCCATTCTGTAAGTAGTTAAGCACGTGGTTTATAAAGTGCGTCTATTAGCACAACTCATCCTTACCTTTTAACATCCATGAGTCGTTTTCCAATCGTCATGAATTTGCGGTCGTCATGGAGCACTTCGTCGGCGCCGCAAATCTCTCCCAAAGATGAACACAATTGATTTTCAATGGCTTCACAATATTTTTCTTCTTTGCTTCCCTGCTTTGGTCCAATTATGCATACGTCGAATGGCGCTAGCAGTGTAGGCCAACGCAATTCCGTATCAGTGGAAAGAACCTCTAGAGCCGCAGCTACCAGTCGACTAACTCCAATTCCAAAGCAACCCATACACAACGGCACTGGTTTTCCTTTATCGGACAGAAACGTCGCGCCCAATGGGCGGGAGTATTTGTCCTCCAGCACAAAGGTATGTGCTACTTCTATGCCCCGCACCTCGTCCACTGCGGAACTTTTGCAACTTGGACAGCGATTTACAGTGTCCGCACCTTCAATATTGGTTGCATAGCCACAGCTACCACAATGGAATATCCGATCCTCTCCGGTTGCAGCAATATAATGAAATTCGTGCGACTTGCTACCACCCATCATTCCAGCAGACGCTTCCACTATTGTCGAATAAATATGAAGTTAACTTCGTCACAACTCCAGGACACTTTCAAGGACTCACCCTTCAAGAAAGGCACTTCCAGTTGCTGGAAAAACATGGTATACGCCGCGTTCAACTGCTCGTATGTGTCGTGCGCCTCAGTACTGCTGCGATCGAAGGTGTACATGTCTTTCATGAGGAACTCTTTAGCACGCATCAAACCAAATCTCGATTTTAACTCGTCTCGAAATTTTGGCCCCACTTGGTAGAAGCGTAGCGGCAACTGGCGATAAGAGATCGGTGCAGCAGTTGCTAACATCGCCGTAACCGCTTCTTCGTGTGTCTATCAAGAATTCCAGGATTAGTAGCTAGATTAGAACCATACTGGGAAGCAGTATATTTACGGGACTCAGTAGAAACTCTTTGCCATGACGGTCGCGCAATAAATAGAATTCATCAATGTCCCCATTCAAGCGACCCGACTTCTTCCACAACGCAGCCGGTGTCAATACTGGCAGTGAGACTTTTTGGCCACCCACAGCACGCATGCGATGGTTTACTAGATCGACACATTTGTCTAACACACGCTGTGCTAAGGGCATAATCTGGAAGGTGCCATTGCTGGCCGGCTTTATCATACCCATTTCCGTCATAAGCTAAAAATATCAATTGTAATTATCACGGATTCCTTTTACAAACTGTACACACCTTTTGACTGCGAGATATCGCGTCCACATCCTTAACCACGGCATTTTTTGGTGTGATCAACACCGGCCAAAACAGTTTTGAAGCTTTATTTAGCATTTCTTTGGTGAACTGCGAAGGAGTCAAATGACAAATGCGTCGGTTAAGCGAAGTTCTCCACTATAAAAACGTTGAAGCGGAAATGGTGCGCGCTCCTGCGCCCGTGCCTCAATCTTTTGGTTTGCGGAATAAGAAAGCAGCCAGGTCGAATAAATAATACTCTTAGTGTTCATATGTAGAGGCGCTCAACAATAGACTGAAAGGAACCATCTCTTTAGTTATGTAGCTCCCAAAGTTCAGATTCTCACAGAATATAAATGAATATGCAATTGCAATTAAATAAATACTACATAACTCACCAGAAGTTCCCACGAAGCCGAAATTCACAAGCGATAGATGGCGTTACCACATACTCTCAATCACAACAGCTGTTATTGTCATTTAACGAACGCAACAGCTGTTACGGAACGGGAAATTTCGGAGACAGCACGGAAATGAAACGTGTAAGATTTCTACCAATTTCTACAGAAGTAGAGGATATGACCTGCCTCATAACTGTTTTGGGTACGTCACGGGCCGACGAAATTCTGTGCTTGTTATGTGAGGTGAATGAAAAATACTGATACCATATGAACATTTATTTAAAATGATTACGTTCATTTATTTAAATATTATGATTAGGATACATTTAGTAAATAATTATATACATTTATTAATTAATATTGACTTTAGCTGTTTTTATTATACACCATGATGCACCATATTCAAACCAATGAATAAAAAATTGCTTTTAAAAACTAAACTTAAAATTGTTTACGATATTGGTATAAATAAAGTGAGAAAATCGGACTAAACATTAATTATAAATTAAATGAGATCTTTAGTTCTCTTAAAAAGTCACATTGATTTTACAAGCCTAACCGAGGGTTTCTATTGCATCTTCTGGTACGTAAAATATATTTTACCATTTCGCATATTATTTCTTACCATTTCGCATATTATTTCGAAGCTATCGCACTATTGGTCGAAATACCAAAATGGCGTTGTATATTCACAAATATTATTAAATATAAAATTTGTTTTAATCCTACTTATTTTCATCTTTATATATTTTCGCTAGAGGGTCACATATGAAATTTGCGATATTTTATATCCAGTGTAAGGTGGTTTAAGGTGAATTCTTATATACACCAAATGAAGTGTTCACTCTTACCAATTCAGACCTCTCGGGAAAGTCCTCTTAAAGTATTCACTATATCTAATAAGGATGGAAACGAAGCAAGTTAAATTGAGCAAACTCAAAAGTTTTTAATGTGTTCTGAACCAACTAGGAAAGTTTAAAAAAATGCACCTTTTCTTGTGTTTTCATTCCAACTGAACACAGACTTCAAAGTAGAAATTTGTTGAATTCAATTTCTATGAATTGTATAATTTAATTTTATATGATTTTGACTTATTGTTTTATAAAACACAGCTAGTGTTGGCATATATTTACAAACCAGAAAATAAATATAAGGGGAACACTATTTCAACCAAATGTGAAACGGGTTGTCAGCAAATGACGTCAAAGTTTCACAGAGAACGACAGAAATAGAAATATGAATATCCCATCTTATTAAAAAGGGTTGAAATGGGAAATTATTGAAGCCGGCTAATTTTTTTTTTAAGTGGCTAAAAAAATGTTTACCAATTAAAATTATATTAATAAGTAAGTTGGCATTCCACTTTCCAAAAAATGTTTGTCGGGCTATACAAGAAGGGCGTTAATATTCCAGAGAACCAGGATGCTCGTCGAAAGGCCATACTTGAAGAGCAGAGGAAGAACCGCATCAAATTACAGGATGAAAATCGTGGAAAATCAAAAGTTGTGAAGGTTAAAACCAATGTTAATAAAGCTTTAAGAAGTAGAAACGGGCGCACATTTAAAGATTTATATCAGAGTGACATCCAGCTGCAGCTGTCCGAGTGGTTGCGGGATCCGCCAGAGGAACTGTGGAATTGGCTGCTGGTGCCATGTCCACGAGGGCAGCGTTGCATGGTGGTGGCGTGCAATGGTCGCACCGAAATGTTCAGCAAATCTGGTCGTCGATGTTTCTCCTTTGCCTCGATGTTGCCAGGAGATAATATCTTGCGGCATAGCGTTACGATAATAGATTGTATCTACGAGCAGAACGAAGACATCTTATATGTGCTGGACGGCATCTCCTTTGGGAAACAAAGCCTCTTAGACTGCGAGGCACAATTTAGATTTTTTTGGTTACGTTCTAAATTGGCCGAAAATGATAGTTTATCGGAACGTAGCACTCAGAACGAGAAGCCATTCCGTCTACTGCAGCAGTACGACTTTGAGGACATGGAAAGCATAATGAGGACTCTTCAGAGTTACCCGCTGTGGCCTAACAACCAACCCGAACTTGATGGATTTCTATTTTACCACAAGGAATCTAACTACAGTAGCGGAAAAACACCTCTGGTCGGTTGGCTTTTTCCGTTCATGGTACCTGACATACTAGACCTCAAAATTAGTTCGGAATACGAACGACCGCCGGAATATGAAAATCCACTGCAGTTCATGGAGGCTTTCGATATTAAAGTAGCAAACAAACGTAGTCGGGGTACTGAAACTACTGATGCTAATAGCTCCTACACCCTTCCCTTTGACTTAAGTGATCCTATGGAGGTGTCAACAATGGAAAAAGTGCTCGATGCTGTGAAATGTCTCGAAATGGAAGGATTGGATTACACCCCATTCCCACCCACTGACACGTTTGACAAGTAACGATTCGGGGATGTTGTAACTTGTCCTGCGCTGTTCTCGCAACTGCGCACTGCTCGCTGCCCGAACGCTGTCAACTTCGCAAAGAGGACGAAAGTGAAAACATTTTAAGTGCTTTGTTTATTCGAATTCTGTTCAATTTTTGCACACTACATAAATCTACAATAAAAATAAAAGTTTTCTTCAATTTTACTCTCTACTGAAATATTTAGCATAAGGTATAGATTTGCGTTCAATGTAGAACCAATTAACGTACATATTCCTATTCTAATTCACTCGAACAAATCTGAAACAATCTATTTGTCCATTGAAAAATCAATATCCTTGTCAACTACAGGTGCAATATAAAGCAAACGAGACGCGAGCACAATGGTTATTCAGCGAACTTGGAAAATATTATCCACTGAAAGTGGCTCCACTTCTGCTTCGTCCACGGAAGCTATCAAATCAACTTCTGTAAGCTCCTCCTCAGATGACTCCAACTGTTCGAATCAAACATCAAACTCGGTGGTCACCAGCATGGCGAGCCCGCCAGGGACGGTAGTGGATATGCCTATATTTGGGCATACTACGTCTGAGCCAGTGAAGGTAAGTGGACGATCCGATATATGAATATTTTATTTTATAAAAATCGTCATCAGAAGAAGAAATTTTCGACCACGCCACGCATGGCTGAAACTACGCTGATGCGTTTGAAGCATCGCTTGGAGTCCCCCGACTATGGAGGCGTAGCCGCGGAATCTGCGTTGCACACACTGGAACTAATGCGTTTGACAGTGCAGGGTACTTTCGACAAGGAAATAGATGAAGTCATTAAAAAGTTTATGGAGGTACATACTCGTACATTCACATATTATTCATACCTATATTTTTACTTTCGAATTATACAGAGTTATTTCACACCAACTTTACGCAATCTAAAAGAGAACTTAGGAGAAAGTGCAGTATCTGATGACATGGTATGCAGCTAAGGTGAAAATAGATTTCATATATTACGGCTTTTCTTTCCACTTTAGATTCAGAAAATGACTTGTGCGCTGATGGAGAATTCCAAGGCAAAGTATAATTCATTTCATATTAAGCAAACCAAGCCCCCAGCACAACCGAAGACTCCAGTACATCACAAGGGCCCAGCGCCAGTGAAGCTCCCAGTACAACCCAAGCCTACAGCATCGTCCAAATCCTCCGCACATGGTCGAGCCAGGAACTCAGTACTTGCCAAATCCCTAGCACAAGCCAAGATCACCGCACAAGCCAGAACCCCAGCACATCCAAGGGGTACAGGACAAGGGAGAGTTGCGGCACATCTGCAAAGCAATTCTCGGACGACACATACCGTATCTCAGGGAACACGTGCGTCACTGAAACGTCCAGGCAGCAAGCTTGCTCACACTAATGAGTTGGCAAAAAGAATATTTCCTGGTGCTGCAGCTTATCAGGCACAGATGAAGAACGCAATGAAAGCAGCGTCACTTCAGAATCAATTGAAAATTACGCCTCCTCACGGTCAATCCAAAACTACGCCTCTCCAAAGTCCTTCGAAAACTACGCCTCTCCCAAGTCCATCAAAAACTACGCCTTTCCAAAGTCACCCGAAGCCTGCACTTTCCCAATCGAAAATAACGTCCCTCCAAAGTCAGTTGAAAATTACGCCTCCTCAAAGCCATTTGAAAACTACGTCTCTCCAAAGTCCATCTAAAACTACATCTCTCCAAGGCTTGTCGAAAGCCACACCTCTTCAAAGTCCATCAAAAACTACAACTCTTCAAAGTCTATCGAAAACTACACCCTTCCAAAGTCTCTCGAAAACTACGCCTCTTCAAAGTCCATCGAAAACTACACCTTTCCAAAGTCTCTCAAAAACTACGCCTCTTCAAAGTCCATCGAAAACTACGCCTCTTCAAAGTCCATCGAAAACTACACCTTTCCAAAATCTCTTGAAAACTACGCCTCTTCAAAGTCCATCGAAAACTACGCCTTTCCAAAATCTCTTGAAAACTACGCCTCTTCAAAGTCCATCGAAAACTACGCCTTTCCAAAATCTCTTGAAAACTACGCCTCTTCAAAGTCCATCGAAAACTACACCTTTCCAAAGCCCTTCGAAAACTACACCTCTACCGGGTCTATCAAAAACTACACCTTTTCAAAGTCCTTCGAAAACTACACCTCTCCCGGGTCCATCAAAAACTACATCTTTTCAAAGTCCCTCGAAAACTACACCTCTCCCGAGTCCATCAAAAACTACACCTTTTCAAAGTCCCTCAAAAACTACGCCTCTCCCGAGTCCATCAAAAACTGCACATTTTCAAAGTCCCACGAAAACTACGCCTCTCCCGAGTCCATTAAAAACTACACCTTTTCAAAGTCCCTCGAAAACTACGCCTCTCCCTAGTCCATCAAAAACTACAACTTTTCAAAGTCCCTCGAAAACTACGCCTCTCCCGAGTCCATCAAAAACTACACCTTTTCAAAATCCCTCGAAGACTGCGCCTCTCCCGGGTCCATCAAAAACTACACCTTTTCAAAGTCTCTCCAAAACAATACCTTCCCAAAGTCAACTGAAAACTACGATTCTTCAAAGTCCATCCAAAACTACGCCACTCCAAACTCCATCGAAAATTATGACTCCCCCAAGTCAACCGAAAACTACGCTATTCCAAAGTCCATTAAAACCTTTGCCTTCCCAAAGTCTGCCGAAAACTGCGCTTCTTCAAAGTCCGTCAAAAACTATTACTCCCCAAAGTCAACTGAAAACTACGCTTCTTCAAAGTCCATCAAAAACTTTGACTCCTCCACAAAGTCAACTGAAAACGACGCTTCTTCAAAGTCCATCAAAAATTTTGACTACTCCCCAAAGTCAACTAAAAACAACGCTTCTTCAAAGTCCATCAAAAACTATGGCTCCCCAAAGTCGACCCAAAACTACGCCATTCCAAAGTCCATCGAAAATTATGACCCCCCCAAGTCAACTGAAAACCGTACCACTCCAAAGTCCCTCGAAAATTATGACTCTCCCAAGTCAACCGAAAACCACACCACTTCAAAGTCCCTCGAAAACTATGACTCTCCCAAGTCAACCGAAAGCCACACCACTCCAAAGTCAACCGAAAACCGCCCCACTCCAAAGTCCCTCGAAAACGATGATTCTCCCAAGTCAACCGAAAACCACATCACTCCAAAGTCCCTCGAAAACTATGCCTCTGCCAACTCAACCGAAAACTATGTCTCTGCAAACGCAACTGAGAACTACACCTCCCCAAGCTCAACTGAAAACTACAGTTTTCCAAACCCAACCGAAAACAACGCTTTTCCAAACCCAACCGAAAACTACGCTTCTCCAGACTCTACCCACAACCACGCTTCTCCAAACTCAACCCGCAACTACGCTTCTCCAAATTCAACCCACAACTACACTTCTCCAGACTCAACCCACAACCACGTTTCTCCAGACCCAACCCACAACTACGCTTCTGCACACTCTACCGAAAACTACATTTCTCCAAAGTCAGCTGAAAATTACTCCTGTGCTAAATCAGCCGAAACCTAATCCTCCCCTAAATCAACCTAAACTATATCCTCTGCTTAGTCAACCGAAACAAAATCCTGCACTAAGTCAACCTAAATCTAATCCTCCACTATATCAACCTAAACCTAATCCTCCGCTAAGTCAACCTAAACCTACTCCGCCTCTCAGCCAATTAAAAATTTCGCCTCCGGTAACCCAATTGAAAATGCCTCCTTCACTAAGCCAATTGAAAATTTCGCCTCCGGCAACCCAACTGAAAATGCCTCCTTCACTAAGCCAACTGAAAATTTCTCCTCCACTAAGCCAATTGATAATTTCTCCTCCACTAAGCCAATTGATAATTTCTCCTCCACTAAGCCAACTGAAAATATCTCCTCCACTAAGCCAACTGAAAATATCTCCTCCACTAAGCCAATTGAAAAATTCTCCTCCACTAACTCAAATTAAAATTATTCCACCGCAATATCCAGCGGCGCCACCATTGCAAACTCAAGCGACGTCTACCCAGACTCTACCGTCGCCTCCTCAAAGTCAAATAGCGGTGCCCCAAATTACAAAGAATGCGTCGGCAGGTTCCGGTTCGGCAAGACGCCAAATTTTCTGGAACACTGCAAGTATCTCTACAACCACCAAATTTGTACTTGACGTACAGGCGAATCAGGCTTTCGGGTACCCCGTCGACGGCAAGGATCGCCTGGCAAGCAAGCATCCAGAGCTTATCCGGTATCTGCCAGATGGCGAAGACCGCGACTGGTTAGTAGCGCAGAATATAATTTCGATCCAGAATCGAGACTCACGATTCCTATTCCTCATACTTGATGAGCTTTGTCTATTGGAGAAAACGTACGAAATGTATCGCACGAAGACCAACATCAATCTGTCCGGGATGCACACCTTTACCGTGCCCGAGTTTATGGTACACAAAATGAGAATCTTCTTTGTCGATTTGAATATTAAGAGTCGCGGCCTCATTACGAATTCCTTTTCCGTGTGCACCACACAGAACAACAGTCACTTAAGGAACGCTCTACTCCAGGGCAATCAAACTAGGACTGCCACAGCCACGGCCACGGGCACGTCCACGACAAAAGGCGCTGCTGCATCAACAGCGATATTCGCCACTGTTGCACCTACACCGAAATTCATCACTGCTCCACCGACAGCGACATTCATCACTGCTCCACCTACAACGACATTCATCAGTGATCCACCTATAGCGACATTCATCACTGATCCGCCTATAGCGAAATTCGTCACTGATCCACCTATAGCGACATTCATCACGGATCCACCTATAGCGACACTCATCAATGCTGGAACAACATCGACAATAACCATGGCACAAAGCATTCTGGCCACATCAAGTGGCGGGGCGATAACTGGGGGGTGGCTGCCAATTAAACCCCGAGCCAGTGCGTTAAGCAGCTCGCATGCGACTCTCACAGCGCTGCTCAACAATTCGGGCAACACTTCAACGCGCTCTAGCCAGCGAGGCGCGGCGGGCAGGTTGCGCAAGTAGACAAGTCAAAGGTACGTTAACTACATACATATGTCCACAGGAACTGAACACAGGGACGAGACAGCCGCTTCCTCGTTTAAATTCCCCTGGAGGAAGTCGTGCGGATTGCATTTCGGATTAACCTCTTTTTTGGAAATATATGTATATGTATACTAAAGTAAAATTAAGTTCTAGGCGTGTAAGGAAGACGGGTTTACTCCATTCCGTTAGGTTTAAGAGTGTAGATACATGCGAGTACGAGTATATGCGCAACCCGGTGCGGCATGTGTGTGGGCATCTGTGCGTTGTGCATGTACTTACATACTTGTATGTATGTATTTATCTTTAGAGTACGTTATTGAAGACGGTTGAATATTAAAAATAAATATTATAAAGAGAGAGATTTCTCGAAATACGCGAAAACGTCAATAAAGTGTATCTAAATCTCAACTTGAATTGCTGTAATGGAATATTATTAGTTCGTGTTCGAGTTTATTTTTACCCTAATAAGCCCATAATACGTGCAAATGCAGCCATTGTGGTGCAGAAGATGCGCGAGCAAACATTGTAAACGCTTTGTGTGGCGTGGCGTGGCCGGCGGACGATTTGCAATCCACTATATGCATGTGCAAGTCGGGCGTCTTTTTATGAGTTTACAGTTGTTTCTATAACAATAAAATCAAAATGAAATGGAAAACGCTGTGTACCACAAACACGCACGCACACGCACACACACACACACGCGCAGCACTCACATGAATTTCGGCTGGCCACCGCACATAAGCATGTACACATTTTGGAATTTTCAACGAGTTCGCAGTTGGAGAATAAACGCACAAGTTGTCGGTGAACAAAATTGCCAGTGCCCAGTGGAACACATACCGCAATTTGAGGATTCTTTTGTGCTAGCAGGTTGAAAGGACACGTCCCATTGCACCATGAGTGGAGTTGTGAGTTCAAAAAACATACCTGCAATATGCGCATAACATACCTGCAATATACGTGCCGGTTCATTATTCCACCATTTCACTTCTTCCATTTTCACTTTTTCAGGATGACGAACTCACCCCGGAGCAAATTGCTGGTTAGCTAAAGTGTGTTAAAAGCTTCCATTCAAATGTAAAATTTGTTTCATACATTTTTAGTGCTGCAGAAGGCGTTCAATAGTTTTGATCACCAGAAGACCGGCAGCATTCCAACCGAAATGGTCGCTGACATACTGCGTCTCATGGGTCAACCGTTCGATAAGAAAATTCTCGAAGAACTCATCGAGGAGGTGGACGAAGACAGTATGATAAACAAAAAAATAAACAAAAGTTCTTTATGACAGTGCAATGCGTTTTTAAAACGATCCTCAACAGAATCCGGTCGCTTAGAATTTGAAGAGTTCGTACAGCTGGCCGCCAAATTCATTGTCGAAGAGGACGCCGAAGCTATGCAAAAGGAGTTGCGTGAGGCTTTCCGTTTGTATGATAAGCAAGGCAATGGTTTCATACCGACGACCTGCCTGAAGGAAATTCTGAGGGAACTCGACGACCAGCTAACCGAGGCTGAGCTTGATATTATGATTGAAGAAATCGATTCGGATGGTTCGGGAACAGTCGATTTTGATGGTATGCTGCTCACTTCATTAAATCTTGAAAAATATTTCAGTTAATTATCTAAAGATCAAACGGAAACGAAAATCTTCCTTTTGTGAGAAAAGCGTCATAAATCATAAGTTTTTGATTGGATATTATTCTCTCACGGATAAGACAATTCGACCTCGATTATTTTCTAAATTTACACTTATTCTGGATCATATTCGAATCACATCGCATGTCTCGTCAAAATCTCATTTGATCATGTGTGTATTTCAAATAGAAATGGGTCCAGGCTGATCATTTCGTGGTATATTTTAAATAGAAATGGGTCCTGGCTGATCATTTCGTCGAATATTTTATATAGAAATGGGGCGAGGCTGATCATTTCGACGAATATTTTAAATAGAAATACGTCGAGGCTGATCATTTCGTCGAATATTTTAAATAGAAATAGGTCGAGGCTGGTCATTTCGTCATATATTTTAAATAGAAATGGGTCCTGGCTGATCATTTCGTCGAATATTTTAAATAGAAATGGGTCCATTCTGATCATTTCGTCGAATATTTTAAATAGAAATGGGTCCAGGCTGATCATTTCGTCGAATATTTTAAATAGAAATGGTTCGAAGCTGATCATTTCGTGGTATATTTTAAACAAAAATGGGTCCATTCTGATCATTTCATCGTATATTTTAAACAGAAATTGGTCCATTCTGATCATTTCGTCATATATTTTAAATAGAAATGGGTCGAGGCTAGGTGATCTGTTTTTATTCTTGAATAAAAATTATGCGGATTTGTTCTCCCTCCCATGAACAACTACAATCTGGAAGGGAGAATAGAATCACACAGGATTTTTTTGCTCAAAGTTGCGTTAAAGTATTTTATATATTTGCAGAGTTCATGGAGATGATGACTGGAGAATAAATGTTGCCCATGTGTGTATATATCATTGACGGTTGGTCTTTCCGTACACCAACTACCGTAGCAGCTCATGCGTCTAACACACTGGACGCGTTCCCACTTACTTGTTCATTATTTTGATAAGATCCTTTCCCATTGTGAGCATGCATCAATCGTTTCCGTAACCAGTCTTAGCGGACGGTGCTTCGGCGTACCAGTCACATTTAACGTTATTTAAATAAAATGCATTTTATCTGTTTACATATGAGCTTTGGTTTTCATTCGAGACTCCAGTAATCGCCCCAACAGAAGTTGACACTTTGCTTTGAATTGGTGCGTGCTCATGCCGAGGCCGTTTTTTTTAGATTGGTTGGTGTACTAGACGCTAGATAGTGCTAGATAGTGGTATTATATCTGCGCGATTGATAATGGACTGGTTTACAGCGGGCAGGCGGACGTACGCATCCGAAATAGGCATGCCAACCAGCCATTATCGAAACGCTTGCGGTAATTTCAGTTTATAAATTGAAGGCCTCCTAATTATAACATCCGCATTCTGTAGCTCTGCAAAAGAACCAACTCGGCGTTTGTGTTGTGGCTGAAGTGACTGTGACTAATATTTGGTATATCGTGGCAAACGTGCGGCACCCACCATGCCTCAAAGGTACAAATAACAATCTATCACTTGCCTCCTCATAATAAATTGCGGGACTTCTTGTTATCAAGTCGATTTTATACAATATTGGCAATTACAATGGACACACATACACACGCACACGTATTTGAATATACTCTCTCTGACACACACACACAAATGTGAAACGGTAGTAATAATAATTAAAGAAAAATCGACTGGGCATAAAAACAAAGTAAGTAGATTAATTGAACGTTTTGAGTTTTATTGGAAGTGACTCTTCACTCTTCAGTGTTGAAGCCGCCCACCATAAAATCAGCACAGCATGTGTGGAAGTGCCCTAGTTATATAATTGCGGTGTGGTCCAATTGTCAATAATAATGTGTACTATTAACTAATTTTTTTTTTTTCTAAAACATAACCTGGGTCTCGCTTTGAGCGCCTGGGCAAATGAGTGGTGTGTGCGTGTGTGTGTGTTTGTGTATTTACATACATACGCATATGTAAACAATTTCACAAAAATAATAATACGTTTAGATGTGCCTGTCGAAGCAAGTAAGTAATGGCTTAATACTTCACTAATTTATGAGTTATCAGTTAGTCGCCGTGACTATTTAAGCGCGCATGACATATGTTGTGACGTCACACCTCCTTTTGTGTACCGGTTAAATGAAAGTACAAACTAATTGTTCCCAGTGTAGTATCTACTAAATATACATACATAGAGTAATAGACGACAGTTTTGGTCGGATACGAGTTGCCCTACACTTCCGGAAAGCACACTATATACAAACATATGTACTTACGTACATATGTGTAGTATATTTATAAATGATGGGCTGGTTGCTAAGAAAGAGAACGCCCACACTTTTCACAGTGCCCCTAGGCACAACTATATACAATTTTATTTTTGTATCTTGTATATATAGATTTAAGGATTTGGAAATGTGGTAATAGTTCCCATCAGGTGTATTCTGACCCGCTGACTACTGAGTATGATTTACTATCAGGTCCTTTGCAGTACCTGAGACCTTATGCGATCAGGTGAATGCCATAATAGACTCCAAATCCAAGGAGGAGGAGCATATTACAACATCAACCTGGCCTGACTTGATGTTTTCTGCTGTATAGCATCTGATATAAATTTGTACTAAATAGTCAGCATAGCAGAATAGTATATGTATCTATTATTTTATCGTGGGTACTATGCCAGTTCCTATAAGACAAAAATATATCACATAAAAGGCATGTACGCATTAATTATCAGACTCAAAGAGAGTAAGGAGTCCAATCAGTTCCAATTCAGCTCCAATTATTGTTTCAACAATAAGGTTGCCTTGGTCGGTGTGTCTGTTGTAATTGGTGCATATAGTGCATGTAAATTTGTACTCTCTTTGAGTGGCACATGACAAAATCATTACCGGGTAAACGCCTGCAAAAGCACCGTTAAAAATGTTTGTATACAGAAAGCAGAAAATGGTTTTTTTAATAGCTCAATTTTGGATGGCAGATTTTTTAATATCATTCAAATTAGTGATACTTTATTTGCCCCCTCGTCCCCTGCCTATCAATCTCATATTTTAATTTTTGGAAGTTGCAGTACACAATCATTGGCATACGTTAATCTCAGTTTTTCTGCCACAATTGTAGATCAGGCAGATATTTTTCCATTTGGTGTATTCACTTTACCCAGCAAATACAGCCCAAGTTTCATGAGTAAATTTGCACGCAAGTTAACGAAGCTTTGTAACGTACTTATTTGCGTGGTGATATTAATACAGCCATTTATTTCGTGCAATCCATAACTTACGAGTTCGTGTAGCTAGTATAAGCTTCGTCTTTTCACAAGAATTTGAAACTGACCGGAGCACGGCACCATATATATTTACGTAGATAAGTTTCAACCGTTTTTACAATTAGTGATTTTTTGAAGTCGCTGCGTGCACCTGGTCTCCACAAAGTATAATTACGCAAATTCGTGCCATTCGACTTTTGTCTTAAGTCAGTTCACTTGAAACTTCTGAACTTATAAGGTCTTATAACAGCTTAATAAAAACTTAAGAAGTATCAACATAAAGAGATAACAAGAATGCCAAACATAAAAAAAACGTGAGTAAAAACAGTGAGTGTTGTTATGCCGGGGTTTGGTTGAAGTGTTCAATCGATTTTCCACTTCAACCTTTCCACATAGGACAAAGTGTTTCACCCCTAGTAGCGTGTATCGATTTGGGGTATCATGGTGTACGATTCGGAGCACACCCTCCACTGCCTCTAATTGCATGATAAAATACTTTTCACATGAGTTAATTATAATTTTATTTTATATTAGTATAAAAAGAAATTGGATGGAAAAATGAGAATATTACCAAAATAGAGAAGGAAAGGCGGAATTATTGTTCAACAAGAAGGGAGTAATTTTGAGAGGTGGGTTGATTCGCTCACTCAGGGTGTTTCTTCGGTGGCGTTTACCATCTTATATCATGATTGCAATCGTAATAACGCAACGTAATAGTGGATTTGTTACGGTACATTTCGGCACTTCGCGAGAAACATTTAGTGAAACTAAATTTTATGTTATTTTTCCCTATCACAGGAGCATTTATATTGACTTTACTTAATTTTAGTGAAATTAAATTGTATGGTATTTATCATAGCGGCATTTGTATTGACTTCCCTTAATTTACACGATAAAGATTTTATAGTGTGAAAGAAGCAAAACATTGAGTAAATGTTTCTCATGTAAGTGGCTGCTAGTGAATATAACGTAAGCAAAACAACGTTACGCAAGGATTTAGGATTTTATTATGAAAAAGATATGAGATCATTAGCAAGCATCATATGAGCATCATAGCCCTTGATGGCAAATCACATTTTGGCTGTTTGTACTCTCGGGAACATAATTATTGTAGTTTTTTACGTTTTTGAGAGCCGACATAGCGAAAATGCCGAAGGACCACAGATATTAAGTTAAGTCGTAGTGAAGTTCAATGAAAAAAAAACACAGAAAAACTACATTTAGCTGAGATTTTCGCAAATTTGCATTCAGCAGCAAGCCATTCAATATTTGTTTGATTTGCAGTATTGTGCAGTTGTCAATTATTAACATTGTAAAGAATAGTTATTGACACGAGCCAATCTTTAAAGTTATTTTGTTGATGTTTTTCTTTTTGTGATCACGAAAGTAATGCAACACTGTAGGTTAATGGCCTGGAACAAAGGAAAACTTCACCGTGATGTAAGATTTGACCCATTTCTTGTCATGCTTCTACTCCTGCTTTTATACATAGAGAAAAAGAAGAAACATTTTTTCTATAAAAAAATTACCATTTACTTTTTTGAGAAAAAAATCTTTGTTCTCACAAAAATCAAAATTCAGAGATTTTGGTGCTGGACTTTCTCGAGTGTTGTCAACATGCATTAGTTACACATCTGCTAGTTGGCTAAATGATAGTTCAAGATATGAGTCTGTGCTGCATTGAGTGTATATAATTTTACCTTTCGTTTGGCGTCAAAACAAATGGAAAATTAAACCCAATACGCTACGGCGTTGTGCTTTCGTGCAATTTATGTTACGCCCTGCTACGGCCGAATAGCGTTGTGTTGTTCCGTTGCATATGGAAAATTTTGCAAACGCAGCACTTCAAGTATTACGAGTAAACCAAGATGATTTTACTTCATTCATAGTGTAAAAGGAAACTTTCATTAAATTGTTATCATACTTTAAAACTTACATAATATTTTGTGAATAAAAAATATCTTATGAAAATTGAACGTAACATTGTTTTAATCGGATTTTATTTAACATTTTTTCAGTGCATCAAGAAGGCGTCCGCAGCGACATCTGCCACCAGTGCCGGAAACTGCAGTTTTATCAGCTGATGGGGACCCGTTTTATTTTCGTTTCAGCACAAAAAAGACGGTACGTCTGATGGACGCTGAAAAGGAGGAGGCCAGGAATTTGGTAAACATACCGGTTTACATATTTATGTGCTAAATATAAGTGTAAGCAATTAATTGTGTCTTGCAGCAAATTGAATTTGAATGGGTGCTGCGGGAGGAAGTGCATGCGATTTTGAAGCGGTTGCGGAAAATTCTGATCGTACGTAAACTGAATTTTTAATTTGCCAGCTTCAAGTTAGCAAACACATATGTGCACGCTTGTTTTGCAGGAGTGTGCTCACCGCTTTCCAGTGCCTCTTTATGAGAACGAGGGCAAAAAGACTGAGAAATTCATACTCTCTGTGCCGCCCGACCATTTGAAGGCCATCGTGACACTGACTGGTGACAGCATAACGCAAGCGGTAAGTTACCTACAAATACAGTGATTGGCAGTCCCTAAGTTCGATTTATAACCAACAACAACTCATTCACTATCCACTTGAACAGGACATCAGTTTTAAACTATCGAAAACGCCGCATAACATACAGCGCACTTCAATCATTCAAGAGTCGCCTTGGAAATTGCAGCAGGTACAGGACGCAGCGAATCACTTGCAGCAGGCAATTAATCATATTGACGATGTGGATGAGACCTACCATTTCAAGTAAGTCGTGCGTCGTGCCTCGCGCAGAAATGAGCCAATAGATACCCTACGGAAATGCACACTCTTTGTACTCATATTTTTTAATGTTTCGCATACTTTCAATCACTGTCTTGATACTTCTTTGCTCAGGCTTTTATGGACAAAATAGCGACAGTGTTTCTCCTCAAATATGATTAGAAATCATTCTGGAAATCCAGATATCAATAATAATACTTGATATCAACAATAATACTTATTTCTTGTTAAAGCACAATACTTACATAACTATATATATATATATATATATATATATATATATATATATATATATATATATATATTTATATATATTTGGGATAAACGTGTACATGCACAGGAGTAGCCATCCATTACCTTGTTGAGCATTGGTAGATGCAACTCACTCAAGTTGTAATTTAACCAGTCGGGTCAGTCCGACTTCGAAATACCCTTCACCTTTCCCTGTGGGTGCGAGGTGAAATGATTTATTCACAAATCGTCATTAGGAGCATATCTACGATAATTTTCGGTAGGGTACCCTGAGGTGATTATAATGGAGGCAGGCGTGGCCTTTATATGATCGTCCCTATATCTTGGGAATGGCTTTGCCGTAATATACTGACTCATACAAAATGTGGTTCAAAAAATTGGCTTAGGCCCTAAGTTTTAAACATTTATCAATAGAGGGCGCGGCTCTCAAAATGTATCACCAATTTTTTGTTGTAAGTTATAAAAATGTGTCAAAAGGTGGGGGTGGCTGTGAAAATAACCCGCACATTTTTTGTGTGGTGTTTAATGTTGGTACCCGCAACCTTCCTGTGAAATTTCGTTGATAAACAGACGGACGGACATAATTAAAATTGTTCAGAAAGTGAACTGATCATATCTGTATATATGTCCATACTTATCATGTCTGTTTCTTGTAGTTGAAAACCCCCTGATCCGTACAAAATTAGTATACCCTTTTTAACTTTTGTAAAGGCAAAGGGTATAAAAAGGATGCGAGGTTGGCCTCACATCCACATAGCATATTCCATAGACTATTTGGATTTCACTGCTTCAACTGGCGTCACTTGTAATCTAAATGATTTTTTGTGTGCTAGTTATGTTTAGGGAAGCATAGGCTGGTGGTGGAGGTGGAGGTGTCTCCAGTGAATAAGCTATTTGCTGTCCAGCAACAGTACTGTGCTTATATTTTCACTACAGCCTTGAGGAATGTTTTCACCCGCTTCTATATAAATGCCAGACTTCAACCAACTGCTTATCCCACATATGAATCATTCTGCAATTCCAGCGTAGCGAAAAAATCTGGCACATGGCATTGTGTTCGCATTTTCTTAGTAGGCTGTGTTATTTCATCTCTTATGGACACACAAATTCATATGCATATTTATCTACGCATGTGTTTCAGTACATGGGTCAGGCAAGCGGCTGCATAATAAAGTGCAGCTGTGGAATTTTCGCAGTACCGCGAACAGCTTATCTTGTCTGGTCATGGATCGTAGCAAGTGCATGATATGGACATATGCTGCCGGAAAGGCGTGTAGACAGTGTCGTGTTACTCGTAATACAAAACAGTCTGCTGTGTTTTGCATTACTGGTGATCGATTACAAACAATATATATATACATATATATATATATATATATATAAATATATAAACTTTGTTCACATTTTAAGGTCCAAAAGATACGAGTAGTCCCCCCACTCGCTTAGTCAAATTTGACCGAATGCCGTTTCATTCAGAAAAGCGGCATGTACCGATGCGCGGAACAAAAGGTTCACAGGCAACAGGCAAGGCCCAAGATACGCTCTTATAAATGTACTTACATATTTAATAATTGTGTAGTTTGTGTAATTTATATTCTCTCACCCGTTTTTATTGTTTGCAATTTTGAGTTCTTCTCTTTCTCTTTCCTACCCTCAAGACTTGTAGACTCTAAAAATTTTTGTTTTCGTAATTCGAAAGGAAGTTGTTTCTTAAGCACAGATAATTCGTTTGTGTGTGTAGTTGTTGTTGTTGTTGTTGTTCTTGTCGTTTTTATTTTTGTTTTTGTTTTTATTGTTTTTGTATTTTTGTATGCGAAAATATCTTGATGTGCAATAAAATTCATTCTGCATTCTCGCAGGACCTCAGATGAAGTGCTGCATGTCGTCGGTAATATTTTGGAGGCGCTGCAACGTGGACGTACCAGTCTGGTGATACCAAAAAAGAAGCCGATCGATGAATTGATCAAGGGCCGCAATATGGTAAAATGATTTATTTCGTGCAGCTAATTACCATGATTATATTCTTTTTCATTTGTTCAGAAATCACTGCAGCCCAACCTGTCCGAAGATCTGGCGGTTAGTTTCTATCTGCAGAGTCACAAACTCATTATTGCTGTGTATCAGCTCACGAACATTCAGGGTACCATGCGCTTTGACTCGCGTCAGGCAGAGGTGTCGGTGCAGTGGCTGAACGAGGTCCTTCTAATCCTGACAGCTGGCCTACAGCTCTGCCAACAACTAAAAGACAAAGTAAGCGCTTACCTACAAACTATACAAAGTCATCTAAACATAGAAAGCTGACTGACGTCTCTGAGTATTCCTGGTTATGGTTTTTTTTATTTTTCAATCTTAAACTCAAAAACGAAACCACAATGTGAGTGTCAAAACCCGAGCAGCGAAAGAGACAGCGAGCTGGAAATCGACTTTTTTTCTGAAGTTTATTTTGTCACTAACAAGGGGGCAAGACAGGAAATTGAGAACAGTTTACGTGATGTGGCCACTGCTACAGTGTGAACACAACAAAATCTAACTTTGCCATTAGTGTTGACCATGTCGCCCTCCGTGGTCTGGTGGTAAGCATGCTATAGTCTCGCAGTCAGTCGTGTGGTCGCAGCTAAATATCTTGCCCGGGGTATGGTTTCGAAATGCTCTTTCTATATCTTTTTCCTTTGCCTTATACTCGCTTTTATTATATATATATTGGATTGTTTCTAATGCACGTTTCTCGCTTCTCTTTTCAGATATTTGTGTTTTCTGTTTACAAAGATTTTACCGTTGGCTGCTGCTCACCGTCGACCGTCGCAAACGGCGCTACTTAATCCATTTTTCAACCAAACTTTTCCATTGATTCTTTGTTACTTCTTGAAATGTGTATCGGTACATTTTATCGAATATTTTATCTGTTCTATGTAAATGCATTTTACTTGCAGTTTCGTTCGTTTTCCATTAAAACTATATATTTTCTTTTTATTTTAAATTATACCATTACAGTACTTAAATCACATTAAAAAGTATAAAAGTTGTTAAAAATTAAACAAAATTCGAGCTTCGTCTTGAAACGTAATTTGTACATTGTGCTTGCATTAATATAATTAGTAAACGACCTGCCTTTTACGCTTAAGCCCGGTCTCCATGCTAGCATCCCGCCAGCATATGTTACACGTTAAGTATAAGTGGCGGTGTTGGCCACTCGCAGAAAGGGAGAACCTTCACTTGTCCCGTGTGGAGGTGACGAAACCAAAGATAGCGCTTCCTTCTAACGAGTGTTGTATGCGCAGTTCCCTAATTGCCACTTCGATAGAATCGCTAACGTTCTTTCCGGGTGAAAGCATCGAAATCTGGCTTAAGAGTTATATACCTGTATGTATTAAAAGCAAAACAATGAAGAGTGCACACTTCCCATGCATGGTTTGTCAATTTCTTAATTAACGGAAGTATTTCGAAAAACTCTTGTTTCTGGCAGATTCTTTCGTTAAGCTGAGAAATCAATCTTCGCCAAAGCGTGACAATAATGTTGTCCGATGTTTTAACTTTTATATATATATATATATATATATATATATATATATATATATACATATATATATATATATATATATATATATATATATATATATATATATATATATATATATATATATATATATATATATATATATATATATATATGTATATAGATATATTTATATCGTTTTATCAATGGATAAATGTCCTCTTCAAAAAAAGAATTCTATTTAACATAAGTGTACATGTTATTGTAAAAAGTAAATAAATCGATTTAAAATGAAAATATTTGCCTGCTTGTGTTTTCCCCGTGTAGTTCCGGTGGAAACTTTGGTTTTTATATGCGAAGTATTTTCGTTCTTACCGCTCGTGGCTCATTCTTATTCTCATCCATCACTTGGGAACAGAGTGGAAATGCAACTTTCGATTTGGGCGACTTGCAGAATAGGCAGATGCGAAGCGAATCACAGAACCTCAAAAATTGAGGCAAGTGACACCGAATCCAATTTTTTAACGCTTTATGTGTATGTAGAAACTGTAAATGTTCCAAGGTCACACCCACACTATATCCACAGAACGAGCTCTACGTCGAGAGAAAGCCGTGAAGGAACAGGTCTTCAATCCAACTAAGTAAAGGACTTTCCGATGATGATTTGTGTAAACTCAGTTTTAGCAGACGCACATGGTCTCACAGTTCATTTTTGATTAATGAATGTTCTGATCTATATTTTACCATGGTGAGAACCGAAACATGACGCTGTGATATTAGGTGATAACCCCAACTTGCTGTTCTTTAGCTTCTAGTCAGTGTTAATGTCAGGATCAGCCATTATTATTGTTGGGAAATTTAGTTTTAGCTCGATCACTGGACTGCCGTATATAATTTAAAAATTTTTTTTTGATAAGTTCGCTGAAATTAAAGTAGTTTAGTTGGGATAGCACAATTTATGTAAATAATAGTCAACCAAATATACTTACTACGCTCTCTAAGGGATCTCACTTTACAATTATAACACTCGTATCGCTTCGGCTTTTCATATGTCCTTTCACATATCCTTTGGATTTATTTTAGCTGCTTTCGCGTATATTCCACACATTTCAGAAGTAGGTCAATTAGTGCAAAATAGATGGTGCCATTTATGACTCGTTGTTTTTGACTTTCCATTTATAACTTTTCCTTTATAATGACATGGCATTTAACGTTTTGTCATTAGTGATGAAAATATTTTTTTGTCAACTTTTATTGCTGCTTTCGTTTGACATTGAAACACTTTCGATATGCTCACACCTTGGACGATAACGTCATGAATAATGCTGAGTAAACAAGACAAGCCATGGACACATGCGATTTCCTGCTGGGATGCTCTTGAATTTATTTCTGTTGGATGCCACGTTTGGCGTGAGCAAAGCAGACTATTCTCCAGGAGGTAGCTACCAGAGAACACAGAGAAAGGAAAGACTTTCGCTGCCAGCGTCCGTAGGGGGCACTCCACGATTTTGAGTTGATTCACCACGATATTGAGTGGATTCACCACGATTCTGAGTGGATACACCACGATATTGAGTGGATTCACCACGATTCTGAGTGGATTCACCACGATATTGAGTGGATTCACCACGATTTTGAGCGGATTCACCACTATATCGAGTGGATTCACCACGATTCTGAGTGAATTTACCACGATATTGAGTGGATTCACCACGATTCTGAGTGGATTCACCACGATATTGAGTGGATTCACCACGATTCTGAGTGGATTCACCACGATATTGAGTGGATTCACCACTATTTTGAGCGGATTCACCACTATATCGAGTGGATTCACCACGATTCTGAGTGAATTCACCACGATATTGAGTGGATTCACCACGATTCTGAGTGGATTCACCACGATATTGAGTGGATTCACCACGATTTTGAGTGGATTCACCACGATTCTAAGTAGATTCACCACGATTTTGAGTGGATTCGTGTACAATGTCCGTCTGCTTTATTTCGCTGCTTTGCCGTTTGACGTTTAAGTTTCCTTTCTCTGTGTTCTCTGGTAGCTACCTTCTTGTTTTCGTAAGATTCCAACTAAATTGATCTTGGCCATCAAGCGTGTTGAGTGTGATCGTTGTTCTGTTGATAATAAGCAATTCACAACATTGTTTTAATATTGGAATGCTCTAAAGGACTTACAAGAAGCATTGGGAACAATTCAATATGGCGAAATTTGTGAGTCTTAATGAGCGCGTTGCACGATATCTTCGGAAAATTAGGTGAGCGTGCGTGAGAGATGTACGAGGGTTTGTCAACGATGGGTACATCTGATTGGGTTGCAAATTATTTTCTACACTTCCTTTGCTAATACAATATACATATCTACTCTGTGTGAGGTTTGTATGTACATATATGTAAAGGATTGATCCTTATTCACGGGCGGGGAACAAGCTGCCATCAACGATCTATAGCGGTAATTGTACCAGAAGTGATTCAGCATTTCCATTGCTGGAAATACATTCCCTGGAGTATAACTAAACATTTTTTTGGACCTTGATTTCATTTCAAGCTGTTTGCGTAGTGAATTAGCTTGATGGGGATTTATTCTATGACACTTTTTGGAGTCGAATTTCTCAGTAAATCGAGACTCAGATCACAGTATGAAGCGAGGCTCATTTCAAAGAATGAAACTATGGCCCAAAAGCTACAATTACAGCTCAATAATTGGTGTTGTTGATGTCGGTTGACATTTTTAGCGATCACATTTATGGCTGTTTTATTTCCTGGGATCTGATATGCCAACCACCCGGACTAACCACCTAGCGAGCTCGTATACGATGCCAACGGCACATGCTCTTTCCTCTGGCTAGGGTTTTTCGTGAGGCCCCCGCACCCGCTTGCGTTTCTACACACGCAAGCACGCATACTCGTGCCAAGCTTGGCTGTGAGTGTCTACGGACGACTGCTTCGAATAGTGAAGATTTTCGCAACCGTTGCTGGGCTGCAGAATGTGTGTGCTTAACCTGAACAGTGTGATGGCTGCTGCCGCACAACATCTGCAGCTGTGAGTCGGTTTGTGCAGCCAACCAGTCAGCTCAGTTAGCGGCCTAGGCTTTTTGGTTAACATTTTGCTGCACGGCTGTTCAGTTAAAACATTCATCGCCGAGCATTTGGACGTTTATTTCGGCTGCTGTCGTCGCATTACTCGAGAGGCATATCTGGGCAGTGACTGCAATTGAACTTTTCAACAGTCGGTAAGTTGGGAACTGTGCTGCTGCTCCTGCCAGTTTGAAGACGTTTGTAAGAGTTGTCAAAAACATAAAAGAAACATCGGGCACTGCGCAAGCGCAGCGGGGTTTTGTAAGACTGGGTAATACGAGGGCAAACCAGTTTGCTTAATCGCCGTGATTGTTGTGGTTGCTTTGTTGAAACTCTTCAAAGTGTGTGATTTGTGTGAAATTTAGTGCGCATGCGCAACATTATACTACCTGCTTTATCGTGATACTCGGAGTTGCGACGGTCGTTTGCAGCAACGAGTGACCATGGCCAAATAACACATAAACATAAACAAGTTTCTTCCGCTCATTATGAAACGCAATCAAGCACAATGTCGATTTTATTTGACTGAGGTTCAGGCTGAGGCTGAACTTTCACAGTGGCTAGTGCAAGTGTCAGAGTGCCCAGCAATTAGACTCCTCCGGCCATTATGAAGTGCTGCTAAGTAGAGTGCAAAAATGTGTCATTAAAGTCAGGCAAGTCAGCGAGTTTCCGCCCATATGTGAAACGATATGAGCCGCAGTGCACAAAATAATTTGTGGGAAGGTTCAAGTGTAGAGAACGTTCACAGTACTAGGACGCAACTGATGGAGTCTTCAGTAGTCGTTCTTCCGAATCAGTATGGAACGGCTGGAAGCACAGAGCGAATATTTTTTGATGGAGGCTCAGATTGGGGCTGAGTTTCCACAAAAATGCATCACTTGAATGGACTCATTTGAAGCACAGTGCGAAAATGAATTGATTAATTTTCAGGCCCAGTCTCCAGGCCTTTACGATATGCTCTCGAGCACCGTTCAAACACATTTTAATAGGCTGTAGGCTGAAGAAGATCCTTTATAGTATTTGCACTTCGGTAATGGAGCTTGAGTGGCACATTTTCGGCGTTCTATTCAACGTCCAATTGCGTAACTAACGCTTAAGCCAATCAGTTAAAACGTTTGTATGCCTGTGTGGGTGAATTGATTAGTAGCTTCATTTGAACTCCCTTCTGTGATCAATCTTTAATTTTAACTTGGTTCGTTCTGTGGGTCATCCTCTGATCAGAATTTCAGCTGTTAAAAATGACAACAAATAGCGAAACAGGAGGGGATATCGTGCTGGTGACGGGGGCCAGCGGCTTCCTCGGACAACACATTGTAATGCACCTGCTTCGTGAGAAGGAGAAAATGGGTATACGAGAGGTACGAGCCGTGGACATTGTGCCGTACAAAAACACTCTGGAAACCTTAGGTAATGTACTAGAGCTGCTCTATGGGTGTTGTAGAGTTGTGGGAACTTAACGCGACTTCTCACTTACAGGGAAGCCACAATCTAACGAATTGCGTACTTTTGTTGGGGATATCTGCGAACCAAATACCTTGGACGAAGCTTTTGCGGATGTCGATGGCGTGTTTCACTGTGCCGCTTACGTTAGCCTTGAGTATCCTCCGAACTTTGCCGAACTGGAACGAGTGAACGTGGATGGTGAGATATTCAATACGATACTGCTTCCTATATGCTCACGATATTTTTTAAATTTCATTTTCTTCAGGCACCAGAGCCGTTGTGGAGCTGTGTATCAAGCATAATGTTAAGCGTCTAGTGTACACGTCCTGTGCGTCCGTGTGCATGGTGCCTTTCAAGGGCAGCACATTCACCATAGTTATTAACCAATCAGAGTCCAAGGCGCAGAGCCCCAGTTGTGATGCTCAGCATGCCGCAGAGAAATTTGACAAACTGTTTCTAATACCGGGCTACTCATCATCCAAGTTGAGGGGAGAAAACATTGTGCTGCGATCCAATTCGGTGGCGTTGAGCAATAAGCGAGGTGCGATCCGGTACATTCCAACTACTCCCAGCCATTTTGTTCATGTTGTATTGTTCTTGCAGATTATTTGGCCACGACCGCTATTCGGCCACCACTGATCTACGGCGAGGGTGATTCGCACTTTGTGCCCAGTGTTCTGGGGTACCTCGCGAAGCACGGATACACGTATCCGCGCATAGCCGGCTCGGGTGGCAAGCAGCAATTGGTGTACGCTGGTAAGGGTACTCGGGGTGTTTATCTAAATGTACACTCGACTGAATTGTTCTGTTTTTAGGCAACGTTGCTTGGGGACACTTATGTGCATACAAGAGCCTGAAAGCCGCACCAGAGGCGATTTCAGGCCTGCCGGTCTTCGTGACTGACGACACGCCCATCAACGATGTGTCGCGCTTTCTCCAAAAAATGGCCTTACTGGGAAAGAAGATCAAGATCAATGTGTCCCTCTGGTATTTGCCGCACTTCTTGTTCTTCTTCTTGGCTTTTCTGGCCGAGTTCTTCATAAAACTGCTGTATCCGCTGACAAAACGCAGATTGCCCTGCTCGCTGCGAGCGATGGCGTCCTTCACAGCGTCCGTGCTGATGTTCAATCGGCTACGCGCGTCGATACACATGGACTACACGCCGCTATACGACGCGGACACTGCGCTGCTACGTAGTGCGGAGTACTACGCCAAGTGGTGGGAGCTGAATCTCAGCGGCGCTAAGAAGGCCAAGAAAAGTTGATTGCTGCAGCATTGCTGAAGCGTAACTCAGTTGGGGGCTTTTCAATGATTAACGACCTGGCTGCCGGGCAGCTCGCTTTAATTATCGAAAGACCCCCGTAGTGTTGTAATAATGTGGTATTTTATGTGTACGAAAGTTTCTGCTTAATAAAGTAGGGGGTGTGGTTATTCCGAGTGCCTAAATTCATTTCATTTATCCGGGTGTGTCAATTGTCGCCAGTGTTGATTTCTAGACCAATTTCCAAGATGAAAGCTCAAATGCGCCGTCGAATGTAAGGACCATGATGCGTTCAATTGGTAGTCGGCTGCTCGTCAACGGTGGAGCGGGCGATCCACTCTTCGGTGAATCCAGTGTGTGCATGGCATCTATCATGGATTCGACTCTCGTTGATACGTGAGCAGGTAGAAAGGAGAGGAAATGTTCCTTTCGATAAAAAATAACAGGACGAAGTAAACCAAACACATACTAAATTATGAAACTGAGATTCAGATGAAGATTCTAATGAGAGCGGGAACTAGTCACCAAGTCACTGCGGCCAAATAGACCTATTGTGAAACACTCTATATATGCAAATACGCCCCAAGTCTAGTACTCATTATGAATTCAGAGATTTCTTTATGAGGTTTGTCGGCAATATCTGACGGTTCTAGGAAATGGTTACTTAAGTGACGAGGCCGGACCTTTACAGTGAAAAGCAGATGTTCAGCTGTTTCCTCTTCTTCGTTACATAACCTACAGAGGTCATTTTGAGTGATCCTTATATTGTATAGGTGTTTCATTACTCTGCAGTGCTCAGTCAAAAGTCTCGTGACAATGCGAATACCGACCGAGTCAAGCCAAGTATCTCAGTAGTTCTCTTGAGGGAATGGAATGGCATGGACGTTTTAGCTACCCTAATATCTTATCCATTCGTTAATCCAAGCCATTCCTTAATTTCATATTTTGTGGAGCTCCAAGGTACATGGTTCAGGCCCAGTACAGCTACTGGCTGCCCCTTTTCTAGCGAGTTCATCTGCCCCTTTCTTCCCAAAGTGCCCACTCTGCCCTGGCACTCATATCATGAACTCTATATTTATAAACTAAGGTTGCTACGTGTATTTCAAATCCTCCAAAAAACCAGAAGCACTGTATTGGAGTGCTTGGCAGGTTACGATAACAATCCCTAGATTAGACCAGGAATCAACTCCATACTGGCGTTTTGCTGCCTAAAAGCAGGTAGACATGTTTGGCTCCCTTCACACACAACAATGAGACTCATCCGGTTTGATTGAAACCGTTGTTGGGGTTCTCCATCGCTTCACTAGCCAATTCTTGGAGGAGTTTCAGTCTAGTTCTACACACAATAGGATAGCCACGGAAGCAATGTATGACTGGTTGTTGGCTGCACGTTTCCAGACACTAAATTTAACCAAATGCAAATACGTGACCTTCTCCGAGAAAAGGGACCTAGTGTGTCAAAAAACGGCATCTCCCAACTGAAGGTGTGTTCACAGCGATAATGCGTTATGAAACTTTAAATGCGTTTTTCTCAAAACTTCATTTTCACACACTAGGTCCCTTTTCTCGGAGAAGGTCACATATTACTCTATAATATGGCATACTTTGCAAATTGAGACTTTTGGCAGCACACCTTTTCAAAATTTACACATGAATACTGTTGGGTCCTGTTTAGTTCCAGCAACTGTCTTCTTTTTCGGAGACATTTCTGATCATTCCTTATAAAGTTAATTAGTTTGGCACCCTGAGGGTACCATTTGAAGATCCTGCTGTCCATCATTCCATCAACGAACCCAAGGTGAGCATTTAATTTGTTTAACATAGAAACGGAGTTACATTTCATCCGATTATCCAATCAAAATTGCTGTTATCTTCAACTCGCTGCAACCAAAAGTGACGCCTTATTATTCAAGAGCGAATTGCATCCTCCTAAACTACAGATACCACTGCCACTGCCTACTTCTCATAAAATACGTTACCTTCTTCCGGTGAGGAGAAAGTCATTCAAAACATTTCTCTTAGTCAAGCTAATTATTATGTGTACACACATAGGAATAGCTTCCTAAAGGAATATGTTTTACTATTTGATTATTCCTCCAGTGGGAAATGAAAACGGAATACCACAAAGAGATCAGGAAGTACAGAGGCATCTAATAAAAATCCAGGTAACCTGTTTTTAGTATGCGAAGGCAATCGTAAAATAAAAACCGTATTCGAAACTTTGCTATCATGTTAGTGGATGAGTATTCCGATGAACCAAATTGGGGATACTAATGCCAAACCGACCATCAGGATGGATCAGAGATCTGCAGTGAGTATTTCAGAGGGCTCTGCTTATGAGTATTTCAGAGGGCTCTGCTTATGAGTATTTCAGAGGGCTCTGCTTATGAGTATTTCAGAGGGCTCTGCTTATGAGTATTTCAGAGGGCTCTGCTTATGAGTATTTCAGAGGGCTCTGCTTATGAGTATTTCAGAGGGCTCTGCTTATGAGTATTTCAGAGGGCTCTGCTTATGAGTATTTCAGAGGGCTCTGCTTATGAGTATTTCAGAGGGCTCTGCTTATGAGTATTTCAGAGGCATTTATGGCAAATTCGTTCCTCACTTTATATAGAAGGCACACAGAAGCCTGATAGACAGAGAACAGCATATTTTCAAGGGTTTCAAAAATACCCTTCAGAATATTCACTGTAGATCTGGATTGCGAGTAAACTTTGAATTAAACTCTTTTTCCCCTGTAAACCCCGAAACTAGACTGAATACTGAAAATCAATTATTGCGCTTATTTGGAAACACTTACTACGATTCAGTTCCCTTATTCTGGTAATAGCAATACTTCCTCTCATTTCGTAGCACACAGAAAAATTATACATTCACATACTTCTATCGCTATTATGCATAAAAAAGAGTTATGTCTAGAGGGACATAGACCTCTCCTCGCCCAATGGAAGAAGGCTGTTGGAATCAGGCCTGGTGTCTCAAATAATTCCACCTGATGTGTGGACAGGAGTATTTGGGTATTTTTTAACACTACTCACATGTAAGAGGCTTTTATGTACTTGGACTCGTTCCATGCTAATCCTCGTTACTCATCAGCTTGTTATTAATTAACTCGTTACCTCGTTACTCCCTGCCTCGTTACTTATTATCTGCTTATTAGTTACCTCGTTACCTCGTTACTAGTTACCTAGTTACCTCGTAACTCGCTACTTGTTATCTTGTTATTAGTTACCTCGTTATCCCGTTACTAGTTACCTAGTTACCTCGTTACTCGTTACCTCGTTACTTGTTATCTTCTTATTAGTTACCTCGTTATCTCGTTACTAGTTATCTCGTTACTCCTTGCCTCGTTACTTGTTATCTTCTTATTAGTTATCTCCTTACTCGTTACCTCGTCACTTGTTATCTTCTTATTAGTTACCTCGTTATCTCGTTACTAGTTATCTCGTTACTCCTTGCCTCGTTACTTGTTATCTTCTTATTAGTTATCTCCTTACTCGTTACCTCGTCACTTGTTATCTTCTTATTAGTTACCTCGTTATCTCGTTACTAGTTATCTCGTTACTCCTTGCCTCGTTACTTGTTATCTTCTTATTAGTTATCTCCTTACTCGTTACCTCGTCACTTGTTATCTTCTTATTAGTTACCTCGTTACCTCGTTATTCGTTACTAGTTACCTCGTTATCTCGTTACTCATTACCTCGTCACTTGTTATCTTCTTATTAGTTACCTCGTTACCTCGTTACTCCTTGCCTCGTTACTCCTTGCCTCGTTACTTATTATCTGCTTATTAGTTACCTCATTACTAGTTATCTCGTTACTCGTTACCTCGTTACTTATTATCTTCTTATTAGTTACCTCGTTACCTCGTTACCTCATTACACGTTACTGAAATGAAACACAGTTGGACTTTCCGTTGAACAAAGTTCATATTATGTTTTATATATGTATATATATTTATATTTATTTGCTTTAGAGATTTCCTTATTGTTAGCTTTAATTAAATGGGTTTAAAATCATACCATATATATAAACATATGTATATATATATATATATATATATATATATATATATATATATATATATATATATATATATATATATATATATATATATATATATATGTATATATATATATATATATATATATATATATATATATATATATATATATATATATATATATATATATATATATATATATATATATATATATATATATATATATATATATATATATATATATATATATATATATATATATATATATATATATATATATATATATATATATATATATATATATATATATATATATATATGCATGCACATATATAATATAATTCTCGTTCTCTTCCACATATTCTCGGCACGTTGTGAACAGTTTTTAAACATTTTTAGTTGGTTTGTTTTTGTTTTTGCTTTTCGAATTGCTTTCCTGTCTGTTCTCGTCCGTCTCAAATCTGCTGCAGGCTGCACACATCCGCACACGACTCTGACTGACTGATTTTATAATTTTTACTTTATAATTTATAATTCATACTTTATACTTTAGATTTTAGATTTTACAATTACATTTACGAGTAGTTTAGTTAGTTATTAGTTTAGTTAGGTTTGGTGTTTTGGTTTTTCATCATAATTACGTAATAATCATAAATAACAAATTCATTCATTTTGTTTAGTTTCATTTTATATTTTAATATATTATGTTTCATGTTTTATGTTTCATGTTGTAAGTTGTGTGTTTTACTTTTCATTTTGCATGTTTTCAGTTGTGTATTTCATGTTTTATGCTAAAATGTTTCATGTTTTATGTTCAATGTTTCATGTTTTATGTTCAATGTTTCGTGTTTTAAGTTCAATGTTTCGTGTTTTATGTTCAATGTTTCGTGTTTTATGTTTAATGTTTCGTGTTTTATGTTCAATGTTTCGTGTCTTATGTTTTATATTTTGTGTTTTGTGTTTTATGTTTTATATTTTGTGTTTTATGTTTTGTGTTTTATGTTTTATGTTTTGTATTTTATGTTTTATGTTTAATGTTTTATGTGTTATATTTTGTGTTTTATGTTTTATATTTTGTGTTTTATATTTTGTGTTTTATGTTTTATGTTTTATATTTTGTGTTCTATGTTTTGTGTTTTATGTCTCCTGTTCCTTGTTGCATGTATCTTAAAGAGGTTTTTCTCACAATATACGAGAGTCGTATATATGCATGTGTCATTTATTTTAGAGTATTTTTTTTTTGTTTTTTTCATTCCACTCTCTTGGTTTTTGATTCTTATTTTCAACATTTCAAAAATTCATAAAGTCGTTCCTTTTGATTTTAATGTTTTGTCTTTGCTCGTTTTCTGTATATAATACAATCAGATACGGATACATATTGCTGATAAATAGATATGAATATTATAAATTTGCTTCTTAGCTTGCAAATTCGCTTCCATTTGAATATAATTGAGTTGAGTGTTCTGGATATTTATTTGGGGTTTTTAGCTTTGTTTTTTGTTTTACAAAAATTCCGTATTTTAATTTTTGATTTTCTTTCCTTTTCAGTATGTTTCAAATAACTAATATTTGTGTGTTTTGTCTTTATATATGTATGTATGTATGTGTGTGCATGTTTGTGTGTATGTCATCTTAAGAAAACTAACAGCAAACCTTTTCCTTGTATGTGTGTTTACTGTGGTGTGGGTGTTGTCCTGTTTGGAGTGGTGTCATGAGTATGCTTTTGTGATGTAACAACAATAATTGTCTTATTTACACAGATATTGTAATTGAATAATATATTTATATATATATATATATATATATATATATATATATATATATATATATATGTATATATATATATATATATATATATATATGTATATATATATATATATATATATATATATATATATGTATATATATGTATATGTATATATATATATATATATATATATATATATATATATATATATATATATATATATATATATTATTTATTCAATTCATTTTAATTACTTATAGTTTTTATCTTTTTTATTTAAATTTAAAGGTTTTTTCAATGTGTTTTTCTTTCGAAATTCTCTTCTAAAACGAGCATACGTAAATTTATTAACTGTCTGCTTTTATATTTTTGCCTTTTCTTTATTATTTTTTTTCTTGTTTGTTTTTCCGTTTTATTAACACATTTTTCCATTGCAGACGGAATCCACTGTTATTCAATTTGCTTTCAATTTTATTTATTTAAAAAGATTTAAGTTCATTCTGTGGGAATATAAATCAAATATAGAATGGTTTATTGTTCATCGCTTCATTATGTAGACGAGTAAAGAGAGTGAGAAATGAAGGATGTAAGCATCCTCTTAGATATTGTGTGGATCCCATCTGCAATTGTGGCCCATTCATAAGAAACTATATATATATATATATATATATATATATATATATATACTTATATTTATAAATATATATAAATATATATATATATATATATATATATATATATATATATATATATATATATATATATATATATATATATGTATGTCTATATATATATACAAGTGCATATATGCATGTATATATAAGTAAAAGTATTTAATGATAAATATCTACTACACTCTCAAGTAAATTTTTCATTTTCTTATCACTAATTAAAATTTTTTTTTGTCTTTTTATTTGTTTTTATTTTTTGATTTTTTTGTTTGTTTCGAATTTTTGGTTTTTCGGTTGGTTTCTTTAATAAATAATTCATTGTTGTCATTATTTTATTACTCGCTTAAATTTTGCTTTTAGTGTTTTTTTTACTTCTTTTTTTGTTTTGCTTTTGTTTCTTTTTTTTATTCATTTCATTGTTTTTTGTTTCATTTCATTTAAAATCCAGTATAAGAAATCTTCGAGTTCTTAGTTATCTTATCTTACCATATCATATCATATCATATCATATCATATCGTATTATATCATTCTTGTGTATAAAGTATTAAAAGAATTTGTTGTAAATACAATTTTTTTACTTCACTTAATTATTTAAAGTTTTTTATTAGTATAGTTTAAAATATATAAGATATTGTCAATATAGTGAAGGTGTTTGTCAGGAACTCTTCCGCCGTACGAGCGCGAAGAATTCAAATAGCAAGAATGGGTGTTTAGTGTGTGATCGTGAGGCTCAGGGAGAACACTTTCACATTAGTGTAAGTAAGTGTTTTGCTTTTGTTCCTTTGCTTCTTGTATTCTCTTCTTCAAATTAGTTTCCTCCTCTCCCCCCTCCACCGAATACTGAAGCACACGAATTTACAGTTAATAATTCACATTGCGAAGGCTCAAAGAAATGCAACTGCATGCAAATGTATAAAATGGCAACTGAGTTTCGAAGTTGTGCGGTCTCTGGGCAAAGGGTGGTTGGTTGTGGGGTGAGGGCTTCAAAATCATTGGATAGTGCCAATTGCCAAATAATATCGTTATCCCACTGAATTGAAGAACAGAGTAGAGTAGAGCTGGAGAGCTTTATTGTGTTGTGTGCGTGTATGCGTTGAGATGTTCATGTGTGTGTTTTAGTGTGTGTGTGTGTGTGTGTGTGTGTGCTGCTGCTTAGTAAGATTAACAAGAAATGATATGTACTGAAGTAAAAAATAATAATTATATATTAATTAGAATAATAATAATAATAATAATAATAATAATAATAATAACTACGGTTACGGTAATTGTTTTGGCGTAGCTGCGAGATTTTGTTTTATTTTCTTTTTTAATGTTTTTGTGTGTTTTTTCGGCCTAAATTGACTCAAAGGTTGTGCGGAAGGGTCACATCTCTTCCAGGATTAATTATTAACCATTTTGCTAAAAAGTTAAAGCTTTGCAATCGATAACACGCTAACGAGCGCCGTTACTGCCGTTTTGATCGTCATCGTTATACCGATCGTTATAGCGATCGTTATCGTTATCGTTATCAATATCATAATGGGGCGTTTTGTAAAAACGAAAAATTTTTTGTGTAAACATTTCGCATTTGTTGATTTGAGTATTTTAGTTTTTTAATTGACTAAAATTGATTTTGTTGTAAGGACGCATAAATTACCAATTCTTACGAACGGTCACAATGGAGTGCCCTCGGCTGGAGCCATGGCCGTCCCTTGTGTATTGGACTACTCTTCCACCGGGATGCCTGTACATATCCGTTGGTCACACTTCGAACTAGTAAGTGAGTTCTTCTGCGTTCTTCTCTCTCTCTCTCTCTCTCTTTCTCTATCTTTCTCTCATTGGCAGGCAGGAATCGGTTCCCTTGTGTGTTCTCTTTTTTTGTTGTTGTTGTTATTATTGTTCTCTCTGTATGGATGTGTGTGTGTGTGTGTGTGTGTGTGTGTGTGTATGTGTTGTGTGTTTCTGAATGCGTTTGATATTTGTGTGAGTGAGTGGCTTTGTGTGCTTAGTCCATATACACGCGGTGCTGCTGTAAAAATACCTTCTGTTCTCTTTGTTTTTTTTTCTTTTATCGTTTGCTTCTCAAACTTATTTAATAATTTATTTCATATATAATATTTTAACGATCTTAATTGATAAATTACATTATTATTTGTTTTTCTCTATTGCTTTTCTTTCCATATATGTCTACATACTCCCATAAACAAATTCATTCAATAAATATTGTATAATGCCTTTGCTCTTCGTCGTCTTCTTCTTCTCCTTCTTCTTCTTGTTGTTGTTGTTGTTGTTGTTGTTGATGTTGTTGCAGTGCTAATAAACACTTTTGCACATCATATTTTCATTTCATTTTGCATTTTCATCCCCATTTCCTCATTCGTTTTTTCATTTGTGTATTTGTATAAATATATTTTATATTCTTCTTACAAATAATAAAGAATAGTACCATTTTGCTTGGTTTTTGGTGTTTTTGTTTTTGTTTTTGTTTTTGTTTTTTTTGTTCTTTTGGGATTACTTTTTGTTTCACTTTTTTTTGTTTTTTTGTTTTTACTTTTGTTTATTCTTTTATATTATTTATATTTTTAACAACTTACAATACGAAGTGCTCCGATCGCGTCGAAGCGGCCCACAAATATAATGCAAATAAAATATCGTATCAGACAGTCACATAGTTTTTCAATAGTTACTTCAATATAGATAAATATGTATGTATGCATGTATATTTGTATATATAACTTTATGCTAAATTTTATTAATATGTATTCTTTATTTGTTGTTTTTAATTATTGCTTTTAGAACATTTCTTAAAAATATATATCTTTATATTTAGTTTTATTTGTTTTGTTTCTTATACAATTGAATATAACATATTCCTTAAAATTAAACAGTATACAAGGGTGAGGCTAGAAGTCTGAAGAGTGTGCGCCAAACTGGTGGCAGGAGAGCGGTTGGAGAGCTATCGACTGTCAGACTAACAGAACGACTTGAATTGGTCAGGTGGAAGACAGACGAATAGCCCTGCACATTTGCACAAACTACTTCGAAAAAACCGCCGCATAACCGAGAGCAGTAGAGGCTTGATTGAGAAGCTGAAGCAATTTCGTTGAAAGTAATAAAAATTCCGATTGTCTGTTAGCCGAAGCGATTGCCATATGTAGCGCGATATTGCAATAACCCATTCAAATGCACATACACAAAAACGATGGGAACGCAGCGATCGCATTGGTCCACCATCACCAGCTTGAAATGATTGCATCCGGCCTTACCAATCTTATCAATCTTACCAATCTTACGCTCCATCGATTACTTTGGCTAAGCGAGACCCACTTAGTATGGAGCTATCCGCATTCATCTTAATTTTGGCACTTTGAAACAAACAAACAAACTTGAGATTTGCCATTATTCCCTCCAGCTGTACAATTTTCCGTGGTGTTAATTCTCTCACCAAGATTCTTCTTATCTGCAATCTGGTATATCTCTACGTATGTGGTTTGAATGAGTTGCACGGTCAGTTCGCCTCTATATGCGTTTATATGATGAAAGAAAACAAAAGAAAAAAAGGAGCCAGTACAAGCTCGTAACTTACGCGTACAAATAAGTGGGGATGGTCCTGCCACCCTACTGTTCAGTTGCAAATATGTAGGCTCTTGCCCGCTTCTCCCGCCACGCCATCCTCATAAGCAGTTTGCCTATGGCCGCCTTCTGCATATGTAAGAGCGCCGAAAGACTTACAGCGTTACCCTTGCA